>SKCR01014337.1:0-177853 GCA_019454045.1 Zanthoxylum bungeanum | reverse complement strand
ACTTGTTGAAATGATTTACCAAAATTTGCTTTATATATTTCCAAAATATAATAAGCATTTTCATTTAAATTGTCAACAAAATAAATGGTAAAAATAATTACACATCCTCCAATCACTATTCCAACCACACCCATCAACTATTCATAGTCACTTTATTAAAGTGATTTGATGGTGTCATTCACTTAATCAATCAATCATATCAATCAATCAATCAATCACATCACTCAAAGTGACGTTTGATTTGACGCTTGATGTGACGAATGATTTGACGCTTGATGTGACTTGCGTTGCCGCACTCGAATTCGAAATACGAATGCGCTCGCAATCACACTCGGGCTCGGGTTCGTTAATTCCAAATTAACGAATTTTCCGTCGCGTCGTAATTAAATGATTACGCCTAGCGAATTCACTATTCACGTCGCTAACGAATTAATTCTAAATTAATTCGTTCGCCCGAATTAAAATCTAATTTAATTCCGTTTCGAAATCTAATTTCGTTAAATATATCGAATATATTAATTTAATCGATTAATCCCGAATTAATCGTTATCTCTCTCTAGACGATATTTTATCCTAGATAAAATATCTCCGTAATTAATCCAGATTAATTTTCTCTCTCTTCTTTATAATCCCAGATTATTAAGAGTGCGAGTCATACGTCATCGGTGGATTATCGGGAAGCGACCCATGAGATCCCCGGATAAGTTGGCAGTAAATACGGTCGTCGGAGTATCCGAATCACGTACGTACCAAGTACTACGTTCTACCGATTTACGAGACAAGGTCAACTCCTAGCAAAGCACTAAGTCTACCCAATTCTCCGGATATATCCATCTAAGAATATTAAGATCTGTATCAAGCGTAGTATACCTAAGTATTGTGCATATCGGCCCAGTATCGGATAGTCACGTGCTAGGGCTGGGGCTGGATAAGTGTCTACCCCGTCCGAAACACATGTCGGATGTGTGGTAAACTAGTCTCTATAATCGGATATATATATGACCTTGTCATAATATCCCGATGGCTGGCCAGCACTTAAGAGCACTAATACCGTATCCTACGTGACATCATCTCCAGTATGACTGAAGTGATACTTCCGTCTTGACATCACACCCAATACACTACGACTCTCTGATAAACCCAGAAGTGGTGTACGCAGAACCGGTTAAAGCCCTGTACCACCAAGACCAAAGTCTATCGATTATCGTAAGTATTAGCGGTGCAAGTCTCAGGTTAAGACTATACACACCTACCTTGATTTTGGCCTCCCATAGACACTTAGTCATAATACCAATGGGATTCCGAGGGGTCTATCCAGAGCGAAGCTGTTTCCCTATTATATTTACCATTCTCCATATACACAGCCGATAAAATATTAAACAACTCATTTTTGCCCACAACAGTCACAAGTGTAGTTGATAAAAGAGTAATATTTTTGTTCTAAGGTTTTATCAGAATTCACACCTTTTTTGTAGCAATGGAATAATTTTTCTCATTTTTCTGATTTTTTTTCTTTGATTTTTGATTTTTGATTTATTTATTTATATGCAATATCTTCCATCTATATAGCGAGCTTTGGGTCGGTGGCTCTCAACCCAGTTGGCTTTAGGGAACCAGATGTTAAGACACCCCTACGGACTTAATTACTCAGACTTCAGATATATATTTTTGCAGCATCTTTGATCCATGTAGCGAGCTTTGGGCCAGTGACTCCCAAACCAGTTGGATTTAGGGCACTATGTGTTAAAACACCCTTACAGACTTAATAACTCGGATCTCAGACCCTTTTTTTTTTACTCCATCACTTTTTGAGATGCTTCCTCCAATTAAACTAGAGCACTGAATATTATAAACTTTTCAATTTTAGCTCATGTTCGTATGTTACTATGTATGTTGATAATACCTGCCAACTGAGCATATGAAGATCCATTTTAGTCAGTATTATGGAGAATTCACAAATTAAATAATTCAAAAGGAAATAAACAAAAATTAACTTATTCCAAATTAGGTTTGAGATACGTCTCAGGAGTGGAAACTCCTTACTCAGCTATCACTTACCAATTTCACCTTTTTAGTCAAAATAAAAACATAAAAACGCAAAATATTTTTGTAATTTTTTTTTTGTATTTTTTCAAAAAAATTTGGACTAAAAATAAAAACAACACATAACTAAAAACAAGATACTTATCAACTAATTTCCTCCCCCAAACCTAAATGAGACATTGTCCCCAATGTCTCAAACAGTAGAAGAAGAGCTTGGAAGATATTACCTGGTTACCTGAAATTCTACAGGAAATTAAAGGTTAAGATCCAGATTAATCCGACACCTCTTACCACGATCGTCCTCGGAACAATTTATCTTTGAAATGATATGGTCAACTTGTGGTTCATAGGCTAAGAGTTGATCTATTAGATCCGGAGCAGTTTTGGCAGTGAAGAAGAGTTCTTTTAAAGGTTTTGACACGAACCCATTTCTCCGGGCATCATCAAGAAACACACAAAGAAAATCATAAAATCCATCAACGTTAAACAGCCCAATTGGTTTCTGCTGTATGTTCAAGTTCGCCCAAGATAACACTATAAAAATTTCCTCTAATGTGCCCAAGCCACCTGGCAAAGTAATAAAAACATTAGCACGGTTAATCATTTCTACCAATCGTTCAGACATACCTGGCACGATTAGTTCCTCTTCGTTTGATGGTTCAATAAGATTTGCCTCCGCCAAGGGTTTTGGAATGATTCCCAAAACTTGACTGCCTCCTTCCTGTACAGCCTTTGAAACGATCCCCATAAGTCCAAGATTGCCTCTGCCATATACTAAGTGCATATTCCTTACAGTTAAGACTCGACTCAATTCATGTGCTGCTTCTACGTATTGTGGCTTAACACCAACACTAGTTCCGTAAAACACACAGATGTTTTCAACTCGTCTTCTTGAAGTGGCTTCCATGTTTTACTCTGGATGTCTTCAAAAGTGCAATGATGATTTGAATTTATAACACCTGAAAAGGGTGAGTAAAATAATAGCACTACTACCTGCCAAATGACAATTATTAGTTAATAGTAAAAAAAATCGTGATAGTAAAAAAGGTATGGATCTTGTCGGAGAAAATAAAAGAAAACAACAAAATAAATTACAATTATTAGGAAAAGACAAAGAGATATAATATTTACAAGAAAAATAGCGGCTTGATTGGCGTCTATGCGTCAGGGACAAGCTTCCCATCCAATTTTCTTATAAATTGGCAAACAGGGTCTTTTTGAGTCAGATTCCCGAGACTTAATTGTTGTCTTTCTTTTTGAAATTGTGTATGTAATTTATGTTGAGTTTGTTTCTAGGTCCCAAGATCAAGCAAGACACGAAAACCATGTGTGAATACATCAACGAAGATAGCGGAATACTTACATCGATCGGTTATGTCGATTTGAAGACGAATCAAGCCATGAAACTCACTGCCTTGGTGGCGCCACTGCAGCAGTCCACTTCACTGGTTTGGGCAGTTTCGGATCTCATTTCGAAGCTCCAAACTCCGTCGGATGAGTCCCGCCTCATGGGTGAACCTCCCTACCACCTTCGCATGTCTCGTAAGTGTGCTAGCACTTGAGTTTTTGCCACAAAAACCCACTCTTGCCTCCCTTGAAGCTCACGGTTTTGTTGAAGAAAAACAGTGAGCACTTTGCCCCTTGGGCGTGAGAAGAAGAAAGAAAATGGAGAGAGATCAAAAGTGTTGACTTGTTGAAATGATTTACCAAAATTTGCTTTATATATTTCCAAAATATAATAAGCATTTTCATTTAAATTGTCAAACAAAATAAATGGTAAAACAATTACACATCCTCCAATCACTATTCCAACTACACCCATCAACTATTCATAGTCACTTTATTAAAGAGATTTGATGGTGTCATTCACTTAATCAATCAATCATATCAATCAATCAATCAATCACATCACTCAAAGTGACGTTTGATTTGACGCTTGATGTGACGAATGATTTGACGCTTGATGTTTGACTTGCGTTGCCGCACTCGAATTCGAAATACGAATGCGCTCGCAATCACACTCGGGCTCGGGTTCGTTAATTCCAAATTAACAAATTTTCCGTCGCGTCGTAATTAAATGATTACGCCTAGCGAATTCACTATTCACGTCGCTAACGAATTAATTCTAAATTAATTCGTTCGCCCGAATTAAAATCTAATTTTAATTCCGTGTCGAAATCTAATTTCGTTAAATATATCGAATTATTTAATTTAATCGATTAATTCTGAATTAATCGTTATCTCTCTCTAGACGATATTTTATCCTAGATAAAATATCTCCGTAATTAATCCCATATTAATTTTCTCTCTCTTCTTTATAATCCCAGATTATTTAAGAGTGCGAGTCATACGTCATCGGTAGATTATTCGGGAAGCGACCCATGAGATCCCCGGATAAGTTGGCAGTAAATACGGTCGTCGGAGTATCCGAATCACGTACGTACCAAGTACTACGTTCTACCGATTTACGAGACAAGGTCAACTCCTAGCAAAGCACTAAGTCTACCCAATTCTCCGGATATATCCATCTAAGAATATTAAGATCTGTATCAAGCGTAGTATACCTAAGTATTGTGCATATCGGCCCAGTATCGGATAGTCACGTGCTAGGGCTGGGGCTGGATAAGTGTCTACCCCGTCCGAAACACATGTCGGATGTGTGGTAACTAGTCTCTATAATCGGATATATATATGACCTTGTCATAATATCCCGATGGCTGGCCAGCACTTAAGAGCACTAATACCGTATCCTACGTGACATCATCTCCAGTATGACTGAAGTGATACTTCCGTCTTGACATCACACCCAATACACTACGACTCTCTGATAAACCCAGAAGTGGTGTACGCAGAACCGGTTAAAGCCCTGTACCACCAAGACCAAAGTCTATCGATTATCGTAAGTATTAGCGGTGCAAGTCTCAGGTTAAGACTATACACACCTACTTGATTTTGGCCTCCCATAGACACTTAGTCATAATACCAATGGGATTCCGAGGGGTCTATCCAGAGCGAAGCTGTTTCCCGTACCATCGGTGAAACACGACCTTCTATCGCACTTGCATAAGTATCCAACACTTATATATATTAGAACTATGCCGTTGTGCCCTCACAACGCACACAAGTGCAATACTAGCCTATTCCGCATTATCGATGTCCAGTCTCGATAATACTCCGGCTAGGGATATTTAATGATTAATCCTTCGGTGACTGATACTGTCTCATATCATTCTCAGTCCAGGAACTAATCATAGAGACCTCTCTTCATTTATATATCTATGGTGATCTAATCACAAATGATGAGAGTGCAATTTCCTTGTCACATAGTTAATTTGTACAACAACACAATGATCTTGTACAAATAGTGACGCTATGGGTCATATTATCCAACATTTACGAATGGCTATATGAACATATCCACTGGGATGCGTCTCAAGAGTCAAAAATATATTATCTACAGACTCTTTACTCAAGCCATCCCTAATGAATTTAATTTTATCTTCGCGATTATCAGACACCATTCATAAATAACGACAACGAGTATTGCAATTCCAGCGTGCACATTTGTAACAAACACCCATTTGCTTAGCTCTACGTTTTTTTTTTTTTTTTGCATAAGTGCTTCTTCTAAAACCAGGCAGATGTGAAATAAAAGAGTCAGAAGACTCACCTGCCAATCGGACCCGTGCTTTAATTACCCAACGAATATCTTTAGGAACACCATGGATCGTTAGTAATCTCATCTGTTCTAAGCGAGCTTTGTAGACTTTCATCAGAGAGTTTTGAGGGAGAGAATGAAATTTCTTGTGAAGTTTTGCTAGAACTTCTTCCATCGTGAAATGACTTTACCTGTAAAAATTAAACACATAAAAATAAAACACACCAGATCATAATATATACACAAATTGCATGGGTTTCCTCCCTGCGAGCGCTAAGTTTAATGTCGACAGCTAGACGTGACTTCTCGAACATTAGGCTAGATCTGAAAGTGTGACACTTTCTTTTTATCGCTCAAACTATTCTCCCCAGTAGTGCTTGACACGCTTGTTTTTAACCTTAAAGGTTTTGTTGGAGTCAGGATCATGTCTCTCAATGGCTCTATCTGGTAAAACTTTGGTGATCACAAATAGACCTGACCACCGTGATTTTGGCTTCCATGGGAAGAATTTCACCCTTGATTTGTTTAACAGTACCTTCTGCCCTGGTTCCAATTGTATGTGCACTAAATTCTCATCATGTCTCTTCTTGGCCTTTTCTTTGTACAATTTGGCATCCTCAAAAGGTTGATTGTGAAATTCCTCCAATTCGTAGAGCTGGTGGAACTTTTTCTCTTCTGTTGCTTGTAGTGCAAGAATTGGCTTCTTCAGTGCAAAAGACGCTTTATCTTCAGTCTCCACATGCAATTGACATGTTTTAAGTTTGTCAGTAGAACTTTGCATTGCATTAGAATTCTGAATGGTACTGTTTATCACATCAAGTCTGAAACATTCCTCCTTCTTTTCATCATCTGGGAAATTCATGGCCTTGAAAACATTGAATGTTACTTCTTGGTTCTGTACCCTAATGGTTAATTCTCCTTTTTGTACATTAATAATGGTTCGACCTGTAGCCAAGAATGGTCTCCTGAGGATGATTGGCACGTCTGCGTCTTCTTCCATATCAATGACAATAAAATCTACTGGGAAAATGAATTTGTCAACCTTGACCAGCACATCCTCAACTACGCCTCTTGGAAATACAAGCGTTCTATTAGCTAGTTGTAGAGAGACTAAAGTGGGCATTGTTTCTCCAATCTGCAGTTTCCTGAAAATAGAAAAAGGCATCAAGTTAACACTTGCACCTAAATCACATAAAGCCTTACCAAAGTTATGTTCTCCTATGATGCAAGGAATGGTGAAACTGCCAGGATCTTTCAACTTTGGGGGAAGCTTCCTCTGAATGATGGCGCTGTATTTTCTGTTAATGCTACTATGTCGTAATCTCTCAATCTCCTTTTTCGTGAAAGAATGTCTTTCATGAATTTTAAATAGCTGGGCATTTGTTCCAAGGCTTCTGCAAATGGAATGTTGATGTGCAGCTTTTTGAACACTGCTAGGAAACGAGCAAACTGCTTGTCCAATTTGTTTTTCTGAAGACGCTGAGGAAAATGTGGATGTGGAGTGATCTGTTCTTTTTCATTTGCTTTTTTTTCCTCCATCTGTTGCTTTGTTTCTTTTGGAACTTCCTCAGTAGTTGTTTTGGCTCTAACATCTTTGTTGATTTCAGTAACGCTTTTTAACATGATGGCATGACACTGCTCATTTCCCATGTTCCTTGGATTTGGCTCAGTATTGTTGGGAAGGTTTCCTGACGGTCTGTAACTTTAAGCATTGGCCAGTTGTCCAATTTGATTCTCCAGTGCTTTGATGGAAGCTGATTGGCTCTGAAAGATAGCATTATATGCTGCTTGTTGCTTTTTGAACATCTCTGCAATCCATTCTTTCATTTCTGGTTCTTTTTCAATCTCATGGTTTTGCTGTTGGAATCCTGGTGGCGGATAGTTCTGATGTTGAAATCCAAGTAGTGGATTATTCTTTTGTCCTGAATTGTTGCTCCATGAAAAATTGGGATGATTCCTCCACCTTGGGTTGTAGGTATTGGAATATGGATTGTTCCCCTTTTCTGTTGAAATTGTTGACATAATTCACCGTCTCTTCAAGTTGGTTTGGTTCTGGTGCTCCTCCATATGGTGAACTTGTGGATCCAGTGCTGAGAGTCTCAATGAATTTGCATATCTGATCTAGCTTGGCGTTGACTGCTGTATTGGCTCCACTTTCATAAATTCCTGCAATTCTTTGGATCATGCTCCTTTCTGTTGGCCATAATGAATTGTTGTTGGCCATTTCTTCGATTAAGTCCCAGGCTTGATCTTCTTCTTTTTCCATTAAAGCTCCTCCAGCAGTAGCATCGATTGTGGTTCTCATCAGTCCAAAAAGTCCATTATAGAAGGTTTGGACTTGAAGCCATTTTAGAATCTCATGGTGAAGACATTTCCGGAGTAAATCTTTGTACCATTCCCAAGCTTCGTAGAGAGTTTCTGAGTCTTGTTGCACAAAGGATGTGATGTCATTCCTCAGCTTTCAATTTCTGGCTGGTGGAAAGTACTTTGCAAGAAATTTGGTGGCTAAAGTGTTCCAAGTTGTGATGGAACCTGCTGGTAGTGAATGTAGCCAAGCTTTAGCTCTGTCTTTCAAGGAGTATGGAAAAATACGCAGTCTCATTGCTTCTTCAGCTTCTCGGTTGTAATTGAAAGTGCCGCAAACTTCCAGAAAGTTGCTGATGTGGGCATTAGGATCTTCAGTTGCTTTCCCCCCAAACTGAACTGACGGCTGAATCATCTGAATATATGTTTTGATGTCACCTGTATTTTCTGGTAAGGGAGGAAGTACAATACATGAAATGAGTCTGTCAACCACCAAGAATGGTTCTGTCTCGAATGGGAATTGATGGTGCAACCTCCAAAGGTTCAGGTTCCATGTTGACTAAAGCTTCTTGGCCTTCTCTCCTTTCCCTTCTCAACTGTCTAATGGTTCTTTCAATTTCTGGGTCAAGTGGTCGGAGTTCAAAGCTTCTGGTTCGTCTCATGTAGTTTCTAAGAACCTGAAACACAAGAAAACATTAATAATAAGTAAAAAGAAATTAGATACAAGTAACGTATCTAACCCCAAAACTAATAGTGAAAGATAAATAAGTCTCCGGCAACGGTGCCAAAAATATGACCGGCGTAAACACACACGTATAACGCAAATGTACGTATCGTTCAAGTAGTATAAAAAATATCGATCCCACGAGGACTTAATACCAGATTGATTTGAAATGGTGATGATTCTAAATTTAAAAAAAAAGTAAATAAATTTCACAAAAGTAGGTTTAAGAAAATTCAATATTAAAAACTATCTAGGGTTATGAATCTTTCTAATATCTTTTAAAAGATGAAGTGGTTATTTCATGGTTGTGTAATAAATCGGTTTACTAACCTGGAACACTAAATTATGCAAAAGCCTCTGTCGATGGTCAGACGCAAATACCCAGTTTAACCTAATTGAACCATATGTCTATGTCAACCAAATTATCTGGATTCATTAAGTTTAAGTTCCAATTATGGCTACCCCCGCCCGACAGGTATATGTCTATCCTGTAAGGAAATCTATTAAAGGGTTATCTATCCTCAAGGAAGATCGTGGGCTATTAAGTCTAAGGCTGAAACCTAAAATTCCTTTGTCAAGTTTATTTTAGATTTACCACATCAATCTTATTGGTGATCAGACAGCAAGAAGCATTAAGCTTAAGACTTAATAAGTAAACCTTTAAATTACCCAAACTATAAAATAACCCCATATAAACCGGTGATATTAGAATTCATAATTATCCCAGATAACTAACTTAGTTATGACACATAACTAGGGCTAGTAAAAACTTAAATAAAATAAAAGACATAAAGTAAATGCTGAAATTAAATACTGAAAATTAAAAGTTGAAAATTAAATACTTAAAGTATATTACTGAAAAGTAAAGACATAAAGTAAATTGCTGAAAGTAAATTGCTGAAAAGTAAATGCCTAAAGTAAATTGCTGAAAGTAAATGCTGAAAAGTAAATTGCTGAAAAGTAAATAAAATAAAAGTACAATAAAAGAAAATGCTAAGGTAAAATGATCCACTTTTATTACTTCTATTTTAGATATCTCCCTTAATATAATATATTAACTTTGCATGATAATTACCAACCAGCCATATAGGCGGTATCCAGATTAAGTCAAATTAATAATTAATTACCAACCGACCAATCAGGCGGTATCCATTTTAGTCAGGTTAAAACCAATTTAAATAATTACAAACCGACCAATATGGCGGTATCCTCGTTAAATCAGGTTTTAACTAGTTTATATATTATAATTAAGGGAGATTAATCTAAATATTAGTAATAAAAGTTTTACCTTTTACCCCAGCAAAGGGGAGTTACCTCCTCATTACTGAAAAGTAAAAACTGAAAATTAAAGAAAGAAAAGTACTGTGCGTACAAGTGAATTGCGGAAAGTAAAAACTAAAAAGTAAAGAAAAGAAAGTGCGAAAGCGGAAATTAATTACTAAAAGCTGTAAATAAACAAACAAGATACAATCTTCTTAGTATTCTTAAGGAATTCCTTAGAAGAAAATATGAATTTACAAATGAAATGGCTTGGTATTTATAGGCAAAATTTTGCCTCTATCAAATCATCCACCAAATCCATTATTAATTGCTCCACTAATTGCTCCACCAAATCCATTATTAATTGCTCCACTAATTGGTTATCATGTTTGGTGGTGATTTGATAATTTTTATTATTTATTTATTAATTTATTTTTTTGCTTTGAAAATGATTGAAAGTGACTTTAATAATTACACAAAGCACACTTCTGGATGGTTCATCAATTTCGGGCATGAAATCTTCCGAATTCGAAATTATTTTGTATTTCAAAGTTGTAGATCTTTGAGTCTTCATTAATCTGGAGCTTGAATCAGCTCAATCCGATATTGGAGTAAAATGTTATGCCCAAAATACGACAGTTGCGCAAATCTGGAATTTCCAAAACTGCACTTTGTTAAAACGCCCTTTCAAGTTTCCAATCTCCAAAATTAATATATCAAGTCCAATTTTTGCCCTTATTTGACCCACATTTCATCCTAAATGATTTCATTGTGTCCCAATATTATTTTATTTGCAAAATAAACTAAAACACATCAAAACGTTCATCAAACCCGAGAAACTAAACAAAATATTAAGTAAAATGGGCGGCAAATATTGATATATTTTTCGCTCATCAATTATATAAAATTTTAGAAATACTTTCATTTTTTAGGTTGTCGATGTAGGCGTTTTCATCTTTAAAATTGTTTATATAGACGTATGATTTATTAATATTTAAAAAAAAATTAATGTATAACTTTTCACATTCTTCCACCTCTAATATTTTATTTTCTCAGATCCTCCAAATTTTTCGTTTTTCAAAATTATTAATTATTAAAAATATATTAATAAAATACATATTGTTTCAAATAAGTTATTAATTTTTTAACTTTTCATATTCTTCAATCTAAAACCTTTCATTTTCTCAACTCTTCCAAACTCTTAGTTTTCTTGTATTATTAATGATTAAAGTGTGTTAATTAAATATGTATTTATTTCAAATGAATTATTAATGTTTTTTCACATTCTTCATTAGCTCTCACTTAGTTATTAGTATAATTTCAAGATATTAAGTCTGTTATATTTACACGCCCAGAATTGATTTTGAATGCAACCCAAATGCCCAAGTTGATTTTCAGAATAGAAAACAAAAAATCAGAAATCACCCACACCAAGAACACTCAAGATTTTTACTGTGGTTCGCCTGAAAAATTTTCATACTACATCCACGTTGAACTTTGGAAATCAGGAGCTCACTGCACTAATATAGTACCAAGATTACATAAGAATCTTGAAGAAGCTTACTACAACAATTTCCCCAAATTACAGAACAAAAACGGGATAAACCTTAATCTCTAATAGTGTCAATCTCTACTCACAATTGAGGATTACACAAACTTGGATTAGAAACTTTTGCTCAATGTAAGCACAAATAGCCAAAACAAGAATAGGAGAAATCTGAGAAGCTAAAACAATTTTTTCTTTTCCTTTACTCAACCCTAGCATCCATTATATATGGTGAGCAAAATATGTATTGTAAGCAATGGCATAGATTGAGCCACGTGTCACTCATCCAATGGGTGAAGGAGGGCTTCACATTTTACAATCTCCACCTTGAAGCCGAAAACACTCATCACTTCCAACCATATATTTGTATGTGTTAGGGTCAAGCTAGTGCAGCAATCTCACTTATTTCCATCATTGTTCATGTTGGCTGCAAGGCCAGCCAACCCCCACATGAAACAACTTCATGCGGTAGGAGAGTTTGGTGGCAGTCACAATTTTTGTCCCCATGTCAGATGGGTTATCTTCAGTTGGGATATCTTCAGTTGGGATCTTCTTGATCTCAATTTTACCACTTGAGATGATTTCCCTCACAAAATGATATTTTACATCCACATGCTTGGTTCTCTCATGATGTACTGGATTTTTGCTCAAATGTATTGCACTCTGACTGTCAGAATACACAACTGTCTTACCATGAAGTTGTTATATTTCAGTTAAGATACTTTGAAGCCAAATGGCTTCCTTGAACACATCAGTTATGGTTATGTATTCAGCTTCAGTAGTTGAGAGTGAAACTAATGGTTGCAGACTCGACTTCCAGCTGATGCAATTTCCACCAAGAGTGAAATAGTATGTTGTAGTTGACTTTCTTGAGTCTTTGTCACCTACAAAATCAGAATCCACATACCCTACCAAGTCTAAAACGTTAGATTTGTTAAAGCATAAACCATAATCAACAGTTGTATTCATGTATCTTAATAACCATTGCAAAGCACTCCAGTGAGCACTACCCGGATATGACATAAACCTACTCAACAAAAATACAACATATGAAAAATCAGGTCTCGTACTAATCATGACATACATCACAGAACCTATAGCATTTGCATAAGGTACATTTTCCATTTTAATCATCTCAGATCTATTAGCAGGACTTTGGGATTTAGACAAAATGAAATGACTCGCAAGAGGCTGACTAACAGGCTTACAGCCACTTACCCCAAACCTAGAGGCTACCTTCTGCAAATATGTGGACTGATATATTTTTAGATAATTTTTACTTCTATCTTTATCAATGGTCATACCTAGAATTCTTTGAGCACTACCTGGGCTTTCATGTCAAATTCACTGTTCAACTACTTCTTAAGATTGTTAATAGCATTCATTGATTCAGAGATTAGAAGCATGTCATCAACATACAATAACAAGTATACAGGACATTTATCATTAAGCATGAAATAGAAGCAACTATCATATTTACTTCTTACGAATCCAATACTAAGCATAATTGTGTCAAACCTTTTGTACAATTGCCTAGGTGACTGTTTAAGGCCATATAAGGATTTATTGAGCAAACAAACATACTCAGGATGGTTTTTATCTATAAAATCTGATGGCTGAGACATATAAATTTCCTCCTCTAATTCTCTATGAAGAAAGGTAGTTTTTACATCCAATTGTTCCAGTTCGAGGTTATACTGGACTACTAGAGCTAACATCATTCTAATAGTCTTGAATTTAACTACAGGTGAGAAAATTTCATTATAATCTACCACTTGCCTTTGAGTAAATCTTTTTGCTACAAGTCTTGCTTTAAACCTAATATGGTCACTAGGCAGTAGTCCCTCTTTAACCTTAAACAACCACTTTCACTCAACCAACTTCTGGTTTTTAGGTTTAGGAACCAAAGTCCAGGTTTGGTTTTTCCTATGAGAAGACATCTCTTCTTTCATGGCCGCTTCCCATTCATGTTTATGGGTCAACCTTAATGCCTCTCTAAAGCTAGCAGACTCTATTCCATTTATTTCATGACTTGATATTAATGGACATAAATATAAATCATTAGTTGAGTAATCATACCTGGTATGAGGTCTTACCTGCCTTCTACTTCTATCTCTTGCTAGCTGGTAGTTTACCAATGTGTTTTGTGTTGTTTCATCGTGTTGCTCATATGGTTCATTCAGCTGATTTTGATCCATTGTGTCCTCTTCACTTTGTTTTGTATCTCAGTCACTTCATTTCTGTTTTCTTTCGGATTATTACTCCTAGGTTGGGTGTCATCAGATGTCTCTGTGCCTAGCCAGTCACTAACTCGATCAGTGGTCCTTGATGGGTCTGGCTCCACCTGCATCTGAGCTCCACCTGCAAGATCAAAATATGCTAGATCCTTTTCTAAGGCACCTGCATTCTTGTTAGTAGATTTATATAGAAAACAAAGTTCATTGAATATAACATCCATACTAACTATAATTTTGACTCCAGACGACTCCATTTCCCATAACTTGTACCCTTTTGTCCCTTCTTGATATCCTAAGAAAACACACTTAAGTGACCTCGGTTCAAGTTTACCTATGAACTGGTGAGCATAAGCTTCACAGCCAAACACTCTAAGGTGGGCAAACTTTTGTGTTCTGCCAGACCATATTTCATCAGGGCTCTTAAATTAGACTGAACTATTAGGGTTAAGGTTAACGAGATGTGTCGCAGTATTGAGGGCCTCACCCCAAAAAGGCCTCGGAAGTTCGGAAGAGAATAAAAGACATCTGATCTTTTCTAGTATGGCTATATTCATTCTTTCCGCAACTTCATTTTATTGAGGGGTGTTTCTCACGGTCCTATGTCTCAGGATACCCTCACTAGTACAATATTGATCAAACTCAGTGTTACAGAATTCTAAGCCATTATCAGTTCTCAAGACTTTCACTTTGTTACTAGTTTGATTTTCTACTAAAACTTTCCATTCTTTAAATTTTACCAAAGTTTCATCCTTTGATTTTAGCAAGAATGTCCACACCTTCTTACTGTAATCATCAACAATAGAGAGAAAGTATTTCTTACCCCTATGTGTTTGGACCTTGGCTGGTCCCCATAGATCACAGTGTAGATACTCCAGGCTGGCTTTTGACAAGTGAATTCCAGTTGGAAAGCTCTGTCTGTGTTGTTTGCCCAACACACATATCTCACAGAACTCTAGTGGCTTCAACTGGTCCTTTACAAATTGTCCCTGCTTGCTGAGTACCTGCATGCCTTTCTGGCCAATATGGCCAAGTCTCAAGTGCCAAATATTAGTCATATCAACATTAGAAGTTAGGGCAGAAATGAGTTTTCCTGAGAATACATGGTGTCCATTCAAAACATACAATCCGTTTCTTTTAATACCGATTAGGATTAGTTTCTTACCCTTAGATATGTATATGTTTCCTTGGTGAGCTTTATATGTGAAACCTAATTCATCTAGCCTAGTGATATCAAGTTCCGTTTTAAATCAAGTACATATCTAACATCAGTAAGGATCCCAATTTTACCATCATGGAGTTTGAGCGTTATATCCCTAACTCCTTATATTCTACAAGTATTGTCATTTCCCATATACACCGTCCCTTGGTCAGAATTTCTAAAATTTATAAACCAGTCCCTATATGGACTCATGTGAAAGGAACACCTTGAGTCCAGAATCCATTATTTGCTAATATGATCACTAGACACGGTCAATGCCTCTGAAAGGCAAATCGACCCATTCTTAGCAGCCACAGTAGCGCTGCCTTCATTTTTTTGTTCCCTAAGGAATTTATAGCAGTTCTTTTTAAGGTGTCCCTTCTTCCACAGTGATAGCACTTCTTTCCACTGTTCTTATTCTTATCCTTTTTATTTTTTTTCTTCCCTTTAGGTTCTTGATTATTTGGTGGATTATTATTCTGCCCACTATATTTCCTATCATTTTTTCCTTTCACGAAGAGGTTCGTTCCACATCTCCTACTGGTTCTCATTTCTAACTCTCTAGCCCTTATCCCAGATATTACCAAGTCTAGCCTAGGTACAACTACTGTGTACTGCAGTGAGTTCTTTACGACACTATATTCTTCAGGTAGTGAATTTAATAGAATCATAGCTTCGCTAGAATCTCCTAAAGCTTGGTCAGTTCCTTTAAGGATTTGAGTCATTTTCGTGAATTCATCCAGGTTATCATCTATAGACTTAATTATGTCCATCTTGTAATTAAACAGATTTCCTTTCAAGAAAAATAAATTTGGGGCAGAAATAACAGAGTAAAGAGATTCGAGTTTACCCTAGAGTTGTATGGCTGTGTCAATTCCGTCAACCTTCCTTATTACTGAATCGCCAAGGTGAAGGAAAATCAGATTGTACGCTTCTTCCATAATTTCGGCATTCACCTCATTTTCCATTTTTTGCCATTTTTCTGGGTCGGGTTCCAACGCCAAAGCCACCTTATGGTGAGAAAGCAATACCCTCATTTTCTTTTTCTAAGTGGTAAAATCCCCTTTCCCGTCAAAGATGCCAATGTCGAGTTTGATTGTCGACATTTTGATTTCTTTTTTAACCCAAAATTTTAATTTGGCAACCAGAATCTTGATTAGTAATTTCGTGCCTTAATCGGCAGACAGAGTCTTAATCGGCAGTTCAATGTCCTAATCGGCAAACACATATTTGGTTTGCAGCCATCAATGCCCTTATCTGCCCCAAGAGTTTGTTTGTCCAAGTCTTAGAGATCAAAACGTCCAGCCCAAATCTTGATTGCCCAAACTCATATCTTGATCGGCAACTCTCAGAGTCCACTCGACAACTCAGAAGCTTGGTAGTCCAATCTCAGATCTTGGTCGTTGATCAGATTTGATCTTCAACCAATAAAACGAAAGTAGTGACTCAGATCGATCGGTGACACCCTCTGCAACTCAGATCGATCTGCGACACTCTCTGCAACTCAGATCGATCGGCAATACTTTTTGCAACTCAGATCGATTGGCTGCCTCAGGGATCTTGATCGGTAATTCAATCAAAGATCAGGTCGCCAACAACACATGGATGTAATCGTCAATTCTGTCCTTCACTCAGCAAAGATCTTTGTTCAATCGGCTTGGTGTATTGATTGGCTGTTTGAGAAAAGAAAAAAGACCTTAATTGGCAAGATCTTGTTCGGCACTTTCTTTGGCCGCACCGGGTCTTGTTCGGCAAACCTATGGATTTTTCTTCGTCCAATCTTGATCTCCTTTTATTTTAACAAGCTCTGAAAATTTGATTTTAACACAAGTTCTGACCCTATGCGGAATTATAAACAATAAGCAGGACAAGTCCTGTTACTGCTACTATGGAATTGCAACAGGCAAATTGACAGGCAACCACAATAATTAAAAAATAAATTATGCTGCTAATATTAAAACTATGACAGGAATAAAGCAGCAAAATAAATCAAACCACATAAAAATCAACACAATGATTTTGGTGACGAAGTGGAAAACTCTTCCGAGTAAAAAACCACTCCGGGTATAGGCTACCACCCGAATCCACTATATAGAGAAAAACTTACAGCGATGGTCAAGACCTATGGTGGCAACTCCACCGACTCAAGTACCTCAATACTGCAAGAACTCAAGGCAACTCCTCAAGCCCGCGACCCACGGTTTTCTTCAGAACCTCTGAAGTCTCTGAGTAGATTATATCACCAATTGACGCCGGAACTCCGACTACCAAAACTCCTCCTAAAGAACTCTAAAGGATTAGGGATTTGGGTTAGGTTGTGTTGAAGGTTTAACAAAGATTGGATTTCACCAAACAAATAGAAGACAGGAGATTCAAAGAGTCTTCAAGGTGAAATCAAAAGAGTTGAAAGCTGTTGAGAGGTTTTGGCTCAAAAGAAATTGTTTCAACTAATGAGAATAGCGGCTAGGGGTTATATTTATAGGTAGGGTGAAAACCTAGGGTTTTGCAGGCGAAAAACGCATCCAGATGCGACTGGCGTTCGAACGCTTACTAGAACGCTCCACGAACGCGTGCCCACTGGAAAGACTCATTCGAACGACAATCGAACGCACAACGAACGGATGCTCTCTGGAATGATATCGTTCGAACCCACCAAGAACGTGACTCGAACGTTTGCTCTCTGGAATGCTCCCGTTCGAACCCAATAAAGAACGTGCCACTAACGCAACACGTTCGAACCCACAAACGAACGCAGCACTAACGCCAATCATTCGAACACTGCAACGAACGCACCACGAACGCATGTCTGATGCACAGCAGCCAGAAACCAGTCCAATTGCACAAAGATCTTCATGAAAGATTACAACTCAATTGAACTTGTTTTGTCACGGACACATGCCAATAAAAAAGGTGCTAACAATCTCCCCCTTTGGCATTCCGTGACAAAACACTACCTAATACAAAGACTACGGTAATAGACCCAAAAAGCAAATAGTCAACTGTCAACCATCAAAACAGTGACTTATTACAAATGGACTCGATCTAACACCTAACAAAGTAGTCTTGAAAATAATGCCACCGCAGCAACATACCTGCAACCTGAAACATCCACAAACAGCAACATACCGTGAAAAGCATTGGGATTATCAAGTAAAACATAAAGCAGGTAAAAATCTCATGCATGTACAAGTAGAAATCCCTCTCCCCCTTAATCTTAACTCCCCTTAAAGCGGAGATATCTAAAGGATATTCTACGGCTCCCTCCTATATATTAAGGCTATCCCCCTTAATATATTACTCTCCCCCTTTTTGTCACGAAATGACAAAGGGTAAAAGAAACAGGAAAAAATAACAGGAGAACAGGAGACAACAAATGCAAGAGCATAAACAAATAGGAATTACTCCCCCTCACTAACAGGCACAAATAGTTAGCAAAATAACATACGGGAAGTAAACCAAAACTCAGAAAAAGTGCACAAGAATGAATAAACAAATTGGTATGCAATAACATGAAGCACACACAGGCACATACTGAGATAAATAAAAATCCTGTCAAAAACTGACTGAAACAGCATTTAAAGCTGACACAATGAAACTCAGTCAGTATTCAGCTGTTTATGACATGAAACAATATGCATCATTTTAAAAGTGGCTAAATACATTACTCATGCATATGACATAAACACAAAAGCATATAAAGCACTTGCGTGAAAAATAAGGTGCATAACGAATCAAGGCTTAAGACCTTATTTTATGAGCTGGACACAGCCAAAGAAATCCATCTCTAAACAGACCAAGTCCACAAAATAGGTGTTCAAACCCAGCACCACTAGGACCTGAAAATAAGCAACATTGGTTGCATGCTATATTATTTACCCCAGAAATATCATGAGCTCATATTTAATAACTCTTTCGAGTGAAGGGTTTTTGCCCTTATCTTTTGAATTTGGCCACATTGGCTCTTTTGCACTTGAGTCTCATTTAATAATATTTTTTTTTATATTATTTCTTTTTGCTTTTACAAGGGGATAGCAAGGTCATCTAGTCAAAGGTCACACTATTTAAATGAACAAAGAATGATAGAAATTAGATTGCCAGTCCAAAAACTCATACATGCGACCAAGCCTTGATAAAATAAAAATGTGTATGTGAAAGTGCAAGCACAAGATATACCAAAGGTTTTGATCACACACACACGCATGTATATAGAGCATCAAGAAAAAAAGCATATCATACATGCATAATCATATATCCTACATACTCCAGGATCACATGCATAAGCTTTTCATGCTCTAACAAGCCAAAAGAAAAAATTTTGTCTTTATCATTTTCCATTTTTTTTTGAATTTTTCAGATTTTAACAAATAAAAATAAAGACACAAACAGGCTTGTAAAACATCCAATGGTACGTGAGTTGTATCCCGAGTGCAGATCATACAACCGTCCATTCGGAATCGGCTATGAAATTTACGTCCAGGTTTCCATCCTATATACCAAGGGACATATAACAAAAACAAGACACACACACCCATATGCTGTGAAAATAAAATAAACGTGCAAAAACATAAAACACACGCACACACACATGCAATGGGAAATAAAATGAATCTTTCAAGCAGAGTTACACCGCCGTGCACTCTCATCATGTCCATCAGGACATGCAGAAGTAGATGGGAAGTCGACTTGCTTCCTCACCCAAACCTTTCTAGGAACCTCATCCACTTGAGAATTCCTAGTCAACAAATTAAGTTTCTCACTAAGAAATTTTGTCTGTTTAGTTAGTGCAGAAACTCGAGAAGCTAGATTTGAAGAGTCAAATCTAGGTGACACCTTCTTAGGCCTCTTCTTTTGCTTGTGAAGCATGAAGCACTTAGGCCTAATATGTCCAGCCTTGCCACAGTGGTGGCACACAGGCACAAACCTTGGATGAGAGCGAGGTTTACCCACAACACCTCTAGATTGAGGTTGGGAAACAAGACGAGGAACAATAGGAGGAGAAACATGACTACACACAACAGGTTGTTTACCTAAGTCACGTTTAGCTGCTACAGGCACAGCTTTGGAAGAAGAAGCCTTATTAAAGTTAGGCTCAGAAATACTACCTAACATACGGTCCACCTTTTTATTTCCACTAGAAAATGCGGACAATAGGGTTCTAGTATCTTCAAGTTCAATCTCTAAAGCTAGGACCTTATCAATTAGACCCATATTCCTCTCCTCCAGGTCATCAACCATCAAAAGGCTTTGCTCAAATTTTGCTTGAGCTTCATTCTTTTCTATCTCAACAGCTTTCAGCCTTTTATTGACCTCTATGTTAGTCTTCTTAATAGCTAAACTCTCATTAAACAGTTCAACATAAGCTACCTGAAGACTTTCCTCATCTACAGACTCATCAAGAGAGACTTCTGAATCAGCATCATTAACCACAATCTCTCTCTCACCAGTCACACTAGCAGTAAAAGCAATATAATTTTTCTTGCCTTTAGGAGACTCATCAGAAGAATAACCACATTCTGAATCACAAGGAGAGGCAGCCATGGCTTTCTTCTTGCCTTAGCTCTGAGATATGTAGGGCACTCGGGTCGAATATGCCCATAGCCTTCACACTCATGGCATTGGATATCACGGGATCTACCCCCCTATCCTCTCCAGACTCTTTCCTGCTATGCCTACTCTCTCTAGGCATAACCTCCCTATCCATGTACTGCTATGGCCACTCTTCTTAAGTTTAAGAAATTTCCTAAACTTTTTAGCAAATAATGCCAAATCATGATCCGTAAAGGTATCGTCATCACTAGGAGGATCATGAACAACTTCCTTTGCGATCTTCATCGCTATAGTTTTGGGATTTTGATACCCAGGAAGTTTCTTCTCATAAACTTGCAGTTTTCCTACGAGTTCTTCTAAATTAAGCTGATCGAGGTCATTGCTTTTCTCGATGGCGGTGATTTTGGGTAGGAACTTATCAGGAAGGGATCTGAGGATTTTTCTAACTATCCTATTTGTAGGTATAGTCTCACCAAGGTTAAAACTAGAGTTAACGATATCGTTAATCTCAGCATAAAATTCATCAAAGGTCTCATCATCTTTCATTTTGGCGACCTCAAACCTAGTGGCTAAATCCTGGAGTCTATTATTTTTAACAGACAATGTGCCCTCATGCACAGTCTGCAGGATGTCCCAAGCATCCTTGACTATCTCACACATTGAGATTCTCCTAACTCAGCAGAACAGACAGCACCATGTATGGCATTAACACCTTTGCTGTTCCTATTGCTAGCATCAAATTCGTCCTTGGTCCAGGTCAATTTATCTTTAGGGGAAGAGACCCCATCAACAACAACAACGGGAGGTTTCCACCCGTGTTCAACAGTCATCCAGACCCTCTCATCTAAGGACTTAAGGAACGCTCTCATGCGAACCTTCCAATGTAAATATTTCGAGCCATCAAAGAATGGCGGACAATTTAAGGGTTGACTACGCTCCATAGCTAATGGGTCAAGGATCGAGTTCAGGCTCTGATACCAATTGAAAATTCGATTTTAACACAAGTTCTGACCCTATGCGGAATTATAAACAATAAGCAGGACAAGTCCTGTTACTGCTACTATGGAATTGCAACAGGCAAATTGACAGGCAACCACAATAATAATTAAATAAATTATGCTGCAAATATTAAAACTATGACAGGAATAAAGCAGCAAAATAAATCAAACCACATAAAAATCAACACAATGATTTTGGTGACGAAGTGGAAAACTCTTCCGAGTAAAAAACCACTCCTCCGGGTATAGGCTACCACCCGAATCCACTATATAGAGAAAAACTTACAGCGATGGTCAAGACCTATGGTGGCAACTCCACCGACTCAAGTACCTCAATACTGCAAGAACTCAAGGCAACTCCTCAAGCCCGCGACCCACGGTTTTCTTCAGAACCTCTGAAGTCTCTGAGTAGATTATATCACCAATTGACGCCGGAACTCCGACTACCAAAACTCCTCCTAAAGAACTCTAAAGGATTAGGGATTTTGGGTTAGGCTGTGTTGAAGGTTTAACAAAGATTGGATTTCACCAAACAAATAGAAGACAGGAGATTCAAAGAGTCTTCAAGGTGAAATCAAAAGAGTTGAAAGCTGTTGAGAGGTTTTGGCTCAAAAAATATGTTTCAACTAATGAGAATAGCGGCTAGGGTTTATATTTATAGGTAGGGTGAAAACCTAGGGTTTTGCAGGCCAAAAACGCGTCCAGATGTGACTGGCGTTCGAACGCTTACTAGAACGCTCCACGAACGCGTGCCCACTGGAAAGACTCGTTCGAACGACAATCGAACGCACAACGAACGGATGCTCTCTGGAATGATATCGTTCGAAACCCACCAAGAACGTGACTCGAACGTTTGCTCTCTGGAATGCTCCCGTTCGAACCCAATAAAGAACGTGCCACTAACGCAACACGTTCGAACCCACAAACGAACGCAGCACTAACGCCAATCGTTCGAACACTACAACGAACGCATGTCTGATGCACAGCAGCCAGAAACCAGTCCAATTGCACAAAGATCTTCATGAAAGATTACAACTCAATTGAACTTGTTTTGTCACGGACACATGCCAATAAAAAAGGTGCTAACAAGCTCTAATACCACTGTTATATTTACACGCCCATAATTGATTTTGAATGCAACCCAAATGCCCAAGTTGATTTTCAGAGCAGAAAACAAAAAATCAGAAATCACCCACACCAAGAACACTCAAGATTTTTACCGTGGTTCGCCTGAAAAATTTTCAGACTACATCCACGTTGAACTCCGGAAATCAGGAGCTCACTGCACTAATATAGTACCAAGATTACACAAGAATCTTGAAGAAGCTTACTACAATAATTTCCCTAAATTACAGAACAAAAACAGGATAAACCCTAATCTCTAATAGTGTCAATCTCTACTCACAATTGAGGATCACACAAACGTGGATTAGGAACTTTTGCTCAATGTAAGCACAAATAGCCAAAACAAGAATAGGAGAAATCTGAGAAGCTAAAACAATTTTTTCTTTTCCTTTACTCAACCCTAGCATCCATTATATATGGTGAGCAAAATATGTATTGTAAGCAACGGCAGAGATTGAGCCATGTGTCACTCATCCAACGGGTGAAGGAGGGCTTCACATTTTACAAAGTCAATTTTAGAAATGTTACTAAGCTAGCGAAATCTATACTTACATTAAGAAATTTATTCCCTATCAATAAAAAGTTATAAAATGAAATAAGCTAGAAGTCACATTTGTTTATTTGAAAAAATATTAAAGAAATTGTATTGCTAAAAAAATATAATTAAATGTAGGATATTAATTAGTTTATTTTTTTTTTTACATTTAATATAATAATAGTAAAAACTCTAAAATAAAGGTTATTTATTTGACTATTATGCACATGTCCCATATATGCAAGTTGAAAGGTCTAACAAAATTAATTTGGGGAATCATCTTTTTATATTTCTTTTCAATTTAAAAGGGAATTCTCTGTTTTGGAGTTAGCAAGCCATCATATTTAATTTACGTCCCGTGATTTGTGATGTAGAATTTAGGATTTCAGTTTGAGGTTCTGGGTTCGAATCTAAAGAGTGTGTTTTTATAAGAGTATGAGACAGCCGAGAATTTTACTTGATCCGTTTAAATCAGGGAAGTTTTCACATTCACAATAAAAATATAAAAAAAAATATATATATATATATATCAGAGAAGTTTCCACCTTCACAATAAAAATATTATTTTTAATAAAAACAACTCTTAAAGAAAATGATTTCAATAGTTGGGGGGGGGGGGGGGGGGGGCCATATATTTTGATAAATCATATGATAAGGACAGGAGGATTCAACTCATCTGACTAAAAGAATCAATAAAGGGGGTGTCGGTGTTGGATTCTGGCTCCTAGAGTCTTTGACATTTGATAAATGTATAATATGTATGTATATGAAATAAAAATAATATTACTACTAAATTAATAACTCGGTCTGTGCCTGTGGGTGGTCCATCCCTATCCCTTGTCGCTTTTCTTTTGTTGTCAACGAACCTTGTGCGTCTCTTCCTCACCCACCGCCGACATCTACTTTAAAATCCACTCTCCGTTAGTCCCTAGAATTGTCATTGCCGTCGTCATGGCCTTCTTCTCCAAGTTGTTCAGAATCAAAATATTTAGACGCAATCGAAAACTCACTAATCAAGTTGATGTCGTTGATCATGACATTAATGATTCCTGCTCTGTAAAGAAATACAGTTGGGGTGACATACGTAGGTTAACCAAGAATTTCTCGCAGGTGATTGGATCAGGAGGGTTTAGCAACGTCTACCTGGCTCGCTTGAATGATTCAACTTATGATAATGGAGCAATCAAGATCCATTTTGGGAATGGGAGTGACCGTCTCAATCAGATCTTCAAGCAGGAACTTGATATCCTGCTCCGCCTTTGCCATGACAATATTGTCAAGCTTATCGGATACTGTGACGATACAGGTACGTACCTGGCCTAGCTCAGATCGAGGTTTAATTTTATTTCGTTTCGTTTCGTTTCTCCTTAATTTTGGGGTAAATTATTAATTAATTAGTGGCTCTGTGCGTACAGATGAAGGTGTCCTTGTGTTTGAGTACCTGTCTAACGGAACCTTGGAAGAGAAGCTCCATGGAACTGGGAGGAGCGAATTAGAAAGGGAAACAGTAGTACTTCCTTGGAGGAGCCGCATGGCCATAGCCTTCCAACTTGCCCAAGCAATTGAGTATTTGCATGAGAGATGCACCCTTCATATCGTGCACGGTGACATCAAAGTATCAAACATCCTCTTGGACGAGCATCTCAATTGCAAGCTCTGCGATTTTGGGTCTGCAAAGATGGGATTTTCTTCTGCAGTTCTTCCACCGAGGATGAACATGAAGCAACTGATGATAGGTTCTCTAGGTTACACAGATCCTCACTACTTAAGGACCGGAATAACCTCAACCAAGAATGATGTCTACAGCTTTGGAGTCATCCTTTTGGAACTTGTAACGGGGATGGAGGCCTTTTGCCCCCAGAATGGTCAGCTGTTGACTTCTATAGCGGGATCCATGCTCAAGGATGAAGCTACAAAAGTGGTGGATCCACGACTTGCCGGGGACTTTGACTGGGAAGAAGCCAGGGCAATGCTTTCCATTTCTGCTCTTTGCCTTCGCCAGCCCCCCATTCTCAGGCCTTCTGCCACTCAAATTTTGACTACTATCAAGGACAAAATTCCTTCCATCTCCTTTCTTTTCTCCCAACACAAAGATTCATCTACTCTGTGACTATGATGCAAGTAAATATTTGTTCGATGTTGGCAAACACTTCGATTGTGTAAATTAAATTGTAAATTTGTCCTTTTTAGCCCTTCTAAAATTGTGCAACATGCTATCGGGGTCACAGGATGAGTGTTGGACAGTTTATGATAGGAAAAAATGAAATTTTTTTTTTCATTTTTTGATTATACTTCACGAAACAGAACAGCATGAACCGATATTTTGATTGTGGGTTGGCTTTGATGGCCTAGTTTTGTGGCTTTCACTACAATCTTGGATTAAAGTGAGCTTGTTTTTGGCTGATAATTACTGGAAGTCATTTTCGTGAGTTGGGAGCGTGAGTTAGTAGTTGTTTTCGACTGATTACTGGGCTTGGATAAGCTTGATATTTTTTTGTGCGCATGGGCTGAAGTGGTCTGGTATCTTTAATTGGTGATCTGGGTGTTAAATGGGCTTGATCTGTCGGCTGTCTTTCTGAATAAAAGCAGGGCTGTGCTGTTTTGATGCCGCTGATTTGTTCTCAAATGGGCTATTCTTGTGTTGGATGGCTTTCACGAGTATTGGCGGGTTTGCTCACGTGGGCTTCTTTCCAAAACTCTTCAGGATTCTTAATTAAATAAGACTTTTATTTCCAATTATATCATAACTAAATAGGATGCTAGTCTATTAAATTAAGGTCGAATAGATTAAATGTTATCTTGGTCTAATAATTAATTAGCCTAATAATTAATTATTCATTTTCTTAATTTTAATTAACAATTAATTAAAACTTTACTTTAATTAAATTTAACAATTAAAGCTAATTTTCTATTTCGAATATATTAATCAAACTAATATTTCCGAAATATTTTGATTATCCTAATCTTGTTAGGAAAATTTACTTTTTGTCAAAATAATCATTCATTAACTTTTAAACATCATTCTCGAATTAATAACATAAGAGATAACTATATTTGTACGACCGTCCTAGATTCATTATCGAGTAGCAGTATGATAATATTAACTCTTTAATATTTCATCTCTATGATATCTCACACACAATAGGTAAATGCCTAACAACAAGTCATGGTCTCTAGTCGATGAATGAAGTGGGAAAACATATGAACCAGTTAAAATACACTTCGAGTATGTCATCTCATTCCTTCCAACATTTATATTCCTTATCAAGTCTGAGATTATGGTCAGGTCAAATCATTTCTACTCAACATCTTTAAAAACTCAATCTTTGTGGATTTGATATCTCTAAGATATCAACTGATTTGTCCAAAGACTTATATCCACAACTTGAGCTTCCTTGAAACATCTCTAACTTTTATTATCAAAGCTATTGGATCCCTTCTTGAATCACGCGTGACTTCGTATGTTAATCGCTCAAGGTCATCAAACATTTAGTCGAAGGACGTGGATATTCAAATGATGATATACCAGTGAACCAAGAGTACTATTGCACAAGTCACCATGTGATCTAAAGTCAGAGGAAATAATGACGCTTATGTATTATTACGAAGATCAATGACCCAAGATAATATTACCATGTGATCTTACACTTCTGCGGTCATGTTCGATATTTCATTATACTAATGAAAACATATATCGTTTTTGTCCTTATAATATAAGACTCATCATCTATTCTATTAACATTAAATGTCAATTTAGACGACACATAGTAATATTGATCGAGTGATATTTTACAGTCCTGTATAATAATCATATTTTACCAACAACTTAATTTGAGACATATATAAATATTGTTGACTCTCATAATCACAAACATCTTTTGGATTAATGATATTTATTTGTCATAATGTCTCGGCACATACACATAAAATATAGATGTAAAGATGTGTAGAAAACAAATGGCTTTTATTAAATAAATAATAAACTGTATTAAAATATATTTTGTCTTAAATCATGACATTCATAACTGATTTTAGGACATACACTCTAACAGCTATTACTCTCCCAAATATCTTTGTTATCATCGGTGGGTGAGATTAAGTTCTTTGACCTTCATTATCTTTAATTTTTTATTCAATATTGTAGAGTTAATACTTATTCATTGATTCAAGGTATTCCTCTACTCATGTTCCAAAAAAAATAGCAAAACGAGAATACGGGATATGAATGGGTTAATTGATTTATTGAAGTTGTTATTATTCGCAAAACTAGATAAAATGAAGAGAGAGCATATAAATACTTCGACAAGGGTTTTCATTTTGATTTTTCGTCTTCATGTTGTGATTTTCTGATTAATGAAGAGTGTTTATAAGGAAAAACTGATTCTTTCTATTACTAAAATAATAGAATTTATAATGATTGTTATAAAAAAATCTCACACTTCACTCTCTGAGTTCTCTTAACATGAAACTTAATATTTTTAGGATGCATGAACTCACAAATTAGAGCTCAATTTATAGGCAATGGATTGCCTTCTAACTCAACACAATAGTAGAGTAGTTTCAATAATTATCCACTAATTGAGTGGTTAATGGTGGTTATACCAAAATCATTAATTGATTAATGGTGGTTGTAACAAATGCATGCTAGATTCTTATCAATTATCTCCCTCCAACTGAATTCGAAATGATTTTTATCTGATAGCTATTCCGGCTATGTCTCTGCATAACTCTAGCTTATCTCGCGTAACCACTTTTTTTAACATGTCGGTTGTATCTCTGTACAACACATTTCACTGTGTCTCTACATAGTACTCTTCAGCTATGTCTCTGCACAGCATATTTCCGCTACCATGTTTATTCACCCATTTATTCCTCAACGCCTTCTACCTTGTGGAAAAACTCTATGGCTCTCCATCATTAGTGAACGGAATATATTTAGACCCCGGATATCTGGTTAATTGAATCATGTCTCGCTCAGATCTTCTCGTCAGAGGTCCACTAGTTTCAGGAGATCTATCATCATCCAAATATGTGGATGATCTTGTAACTTCTAGTAGAGCTGGTTGCGGCCCCTCTGCTCAACACTCTCTTTTGTAGCTTCCGATGGAGCGGACTGTGTCTTCCCCAGCTCAAAATCCTTATCTGCCTCCTTAGTTATGCTTCTAAAATTTCATTGTGCACCCTATCTGTGGTCATTTGTGCTGGTGTTGGGTCTGGATTTCTGTCGATACTGGAATTGGAAGACATCTTGGATTTTTCAATATCTTCTATTGTCCGGTCTTCAAGAAACTATACATCCAGGCTTCTGATGACCATTTTTCCTTCAGATCCCATAGTATGTATCCAAATTCTTCATCTCCATAGCCTAGGAATATACATGAAGTTGTCAATGTATCGAGCTTCTGTCTGAACTCATTGGATACATGTGCAATGGCTAAATTGTTGAATACTCTAAGGTGAGAGTGAGAGGATTTTTACTAGACCACATTTCTTCGGAATCTCAGAGTTCAACAGTACATATAGTGATATGTTGATCATGTTGTTAGGATTTTATCAAGGCGGCGCAGCGGAAGAAGTGCGATTCGGGCGAAATCGTGGTTTAAAATTTTAAATTTACGAATAAATTATTTAATATCCAATATTACTTAAACATATTTATTGGATATCAAATAATGACATAAATAACTTAGAAACTCCGTGAAATTTTTACGAAAACTGTTTCCGTAAAATAGCATAAAACGCGTTTCCAACCAAACCGACCGACCAAGGCACATGGGGACTGCCCAGGTCAGCCCCAAAAATATTTGTACAGTTCGTGGACTGTTCGAACAGTGACCAGTTCACTGTTTGGGAATCTTTTACTCGGTAACGTCGTTTTTCACTGGGCAATTAAAATAAGAAAATACTTACAAAATCAAAATTTTCCCAAGCTTTTCTCTTTTGTTCTTCAACTTTCTCTCAAACTTTACTTAGTAAATATTTGGTAACTTATGTTGGTTCAAAAGAAAACGAAACAAAAAATCCTTATATATTTTTCTCAATTGCCGAATTCAGCAAAGGAAAAATAAATCAATTTTTTTTAATTTCATTTGAATTTCATTTAGTTAGGTTACTTGTTCCAATTGATCACTATAACCATTAAAGTAATTTAACAAGTGAACCAACCAAATCATGCATTTCCTAACTATAATCATGACAAAAGATATTTATATTTCAATTAATTTAATTATTTAACAATTAAATATTTAAATAATTAAATAAAAATATCTTAAATATATGTATTATATTTACATTAAATATCTCAAATACATATATTAATGATATATGTCAAATATCTAAATTTGATAATTAATTAATGTGTATTTAATAATATCAAATATTAAATACAAATACACATTAAAAAAGAAATGACCATTAAATCACTCGCATGTATTTTTGTTTAACCGTTAAACAAGTTATAAATAATCAATATTATTTATAAAAGTTTCTCTAGTGCTCTACGAGTATATTTCATTAGTGAGACTCTCTAGATTCGGGCATATCTGTCACGAAATCAAATTTCGTGTTCATTATTCACCCACCTGTAAATTATGACGACCACGGATAAACTCACTGAATCATACAGGTCTAGGTCATTGCATATGTATAATCCCTCCGTCGCAGGTATCCGGATTATCCCAGAGACATAGATATAAAAGTCAAATCTCTATAGGTATAATCGTGTCGACATAACTATTAGGAATCTTCTAAATAACACTCGGAACTTACTTCTGAAGTATACCACGATCATGGATTTAACAGATTGCTAATCATATAATGAATACATATGCCCTGTACACAAGACTGACGGATCCTATCTTGATACACACATGATATCATGAGCATGAGTCCACACCCAACGAACAGGCAGAGGTCTGATCTTAATAGATCGGTGACATGACTCTCATCTAAGTGTGGAGAACAACTCATATATCCACAGTGGTATCTCAAGTCAAAGAATCACTATGCTACTCAACCCGAGAAGATTCTTATTGACGTTGGTGTATCATATATTAGGTAATTTTCGGTGAATCGTTAAGTGTTTATCAAATAAACACCTACACTTCTATACGAGTCTCCCGAGACTCATGGTTCATTCGGATAAACCATTTGACCAAGTCCGATATACGACATGTACCAGTCTCAGCGGATTTTACTAACTGACCCGTGTCAGTAAGTCTTGACCAGGAACTTAATTTGATAATATATTTCTAGTAGTGAAGCTTCTCAATTTCAATTACAAGCTACGTTGTAATTGCGCACTACATTATATATTATCGGGTCTATATCTAATATATATATATATATATATATCACTTAACTCAATTTAGTTTCAATCTAATGAAATATATCAAATATTTAAAATAAAAGACAAGAGTTGCTACCATAATTAAGTAATATTATGGAAAAATATATTGCTCGTAATTATGAATCGGACATAAATATGATATGGATTAGCGCTCCGAGCACTAACCCTAACAATTTCTTCCACTTACTCTAGTGTCAATCCATAGTATCATATGCATATCTTAATGTGTATCACATACGTATAGCCCTCAAAAACTCACCTAGCACTCAAGAGGTAGGCAACAACGAGTAGGTCCGCTATTACATATTGAGTTTGTCCAATAAACCCAATTATTTCCCTTAGCCAACATCATTCATATTTTTGTAGAAACTAAGTTCTACATCAATATGACTCAGATACCACATCAATATTGTGTTGCAGCTACTGAGTTGTCCAAGTATTTATGGATCAAATCCAAAATACTATGCAGACAATCGCAAGCACAACACCAATACCAAACTTCTAATCTATAAGGTCACTATACAACTTCATAAGTCAATACTTCATTATCCACTCTTATAATGGACTCATTTTTGACACTCTCACTGCATCTTTTCTGACTCTTTATGACGTAAACAGTCTAACGTCATAATTAGACTCGAAACTAATTTGACCGTAATGGTTGCGAATTTTATTCTCCATTAATTAGAAACTCATTCTTAATATCTCAAAGATAATAAAGAACATTTTTCAAGACTCATCTTATGGTCTAGAGAGTATCAAAATAACTCATAACAATTACGATTAAATTGATATCTCTTATCGCACTCAATATAGTAATCATTATGCAATCATCTTATGATTTATAAGATTGATTAAACATTTTAATCAATATCTCTTTCGAAAAAGGAATCATCTTTTATGAAAGATGAGTACTATACTTAAGACACACACTAACTGTCATATAGTTATACTAACTGTCATACTAACTATCATACAGATAGTCTTGTTATGTCCTTTATTAGACCATATCTAATACATAATTAATAGGAGTATCTCACAAGTCTCTTAGTATCTTAGTTTTATATCTTATATAAAACTTTATATCAAATATAATAGAGACCACTCCCACTACTTTCACAGAGAAAATAAGACTGAAGTAAACCTTTTATCTATTTAACATCTCATTATTACCTTAATAATGATAATGTCATTATGATGTAAAATACTAGAAAAAAATTTGTACGCTCCCACTAACCATTTTATCTCATATGTATTCTCTATAATTTGATAAAATCAGACAATCTGACTGATATCAAAATTAGAAAACACAAATTTCTAGAAAGCTCATCCGAGTCTACAAATATACTAAATTGTAATCTTAGTATAATACAAACTTCAGGGCCATTCCAAAATAAACTCTTCAAACTAAGAAATTACAATGGATCTCTTATCTGAAGAAACCATTCAGAAACGCCACTTTGTATTCTTTGGCTAAAATATATAATTTAATATCATCATTAACTAAGATATCTTAAATTGTTCAATCAGTGCGACTAGAGACAAATTTCCTCAAATTTACAATAGATTACTGAGTATAACTTTTCTCACTGTCATACTATAAAGATCAAACCTTTAATAAGCTCACTGTGCTTTTGCTGCATAAATAATTTTCACATTTTATGAACGATTCATAATAAAAGCTCAATCAAGTTCCAAACTTGATCGTAGTAAGCTATGAACAATCTTAGATCTATGGTTTAATGCTAATTTCTGGAATCGATATCAAATATCGTTCCCACTATAAGTTATATGATAACTTTATTCGATTAGAAAATAAAAAAATCATCGAGTATCAAATACTTTATAAATGATTCTGACATCCTATTGCACCTATATGGAAGTAATTAAAGGGTATTTTCATCTTATTAATTATGTAGTTCTATTTATAGTTTATTATTCTCACATTTGACTTCAGTAAATCAAGTTTTTTCTAGAATGGTCAACATCTGAAGTTACACACTAAGTAATTGTAGGCACATCATTTTTGCATAAGTCTCGATGATAAGCCTCATATGGAGGCACTACCCGATAAGTTGCAGAAGTCGCGGGAAATGGATGTCAGAAGGGAAAATTCAAAAATCAATACCTTGTTGGACTTAATTCATTTGTTTAGCCTCAGATTCACTCGATGGACCTCTGTTTTAAAATTTATCATCGGCCCAAAACCCCCGCAACCCACACCAAGCCACACACCCCCACGTCCAAGCCCACCAAAGAACCAAGCTCCACACGCCCAAGCCCACCAAATCCCCTCCAAAAAATATGCAACACATTAAACACATGTTAAAATCTAAATAAATCAAATCAAATCACATAAATCTCTTTCCTAAACTGAAACAAATCACCTTCGTAAATTGAATAGATCTTTTCCTTATAACACACTAATTAAAAGATACCCCCCCATGATTGCATGATTTCTTTCCTTCCCGTATAAGGACAACCCTAACCCTTTCTTATAAAAAGAAGCACAAACCAAACCCTGGAGCCCCTAGACATTTACGCCCAAGATAAGAGAATAGCCTCCTTTACCATGAAAAACAATCCACTAAACTAGTCCTCCATCACCGCAGAAACAATCCACCCAACACCCTTCCATCACCAAAACAGCATCCCTAGAAACACCCTTCAATCACCGAAACTGCATCCCTAAAAAACCTATGCATTGCCGTGAACCTGCAGCCCACACAGCCTTCCAAAACAGCACAAATAGTCCACCGAACTGCACCCTAAATACCGTAAAATAGTCCCCCAAAATGCACCTTAAATACCGCCCAAACAGCCCAAAAACTGCCTTAAACCATCGCAAAATAGCAGCCTTAAAACAACCCCTGTATCACCGAAAATGCCATCGAAAACATCCCTTGCATCACCGCCAAAAACTTCACACAAAACAGCCATCATTACCGTAAAAAAAAACTGCACAAAAAATAGTCCATCACTATCGCAAAAAACTGCACACAAAATAGCCATCATTATCGTAAAAACTGCATATAAAGACAGTCAATCACTACTGTAAAAACTGCAGCCCCTGAAACCCCTCAAATTACCGCAAAATACAACCAGAACAGTCCTCTAAGCCACCAAAAACAATCCCCAAAACAACCCCAAAATAACCGTAAACAGTAACCAAAAACAACGACCAGAAACATCAATAAAAACAGAGAAAACAGCAGTCCAAAACAGTGAAGTAAAGAAGGAAAATATTGAACCAGTGAACCGGAGGAGTTGCGGAGCATTAACCCTTCTGACGACCACGTAACGCACTTCCAAGAGGCGACTTAAAAGGTAAGACCTGAGGGCACCCTTTTATTTATTCTCGTTCATCTTTTAAATTATTTATTAGTATTTCTTCGCATGTATGTTATTGTTGTGGGATGAATGATTTTGTGCTATCTCTCGTGGTATATCGGATGGAAACCCAGACGTAAATTCCATAGCCGAATCTGAATGGATGGTAGTGTGGTCTGAACTTGGGATACAATTCCACGTACACTTGAGAAACGCACATATTTCTTTTTTCGAATCTTATGTTTATCCATGGTTCATTAGATATAGCACGTTATTTCCATTCATGTCGTAGTTATTCCTTTCACATTAGAAGCTTAATTATATCTCTTAAATGTTTATGTTTAGACAATTATTATTTATTTATGTTTCAGTATTTATCAATTTAATATGTTCATGAAATTACGTGCTTGCCGTTATGTCGATTTACTTTTATGCATGCAAACTTAGATATAGGTTCTACTCCTATGTATGCAAACTTAGATAAAGGTTGTATGCAAACTTAGATATAGGTTATTCTTGAGTATGTATATTGCGTAGACTTGGTTATTGCGAGAATACGTTCATTACAAGTGGCATAAGTAAGGGACCATTCCGAACCCAACGGTTTGAGGTCTTCCCTTGCGAGGGGTGAGTGCGACCTTAAATCATTTATGTGTCCTACAGTCTGGTGACTCCACTAGGGATAGAGAATCGGCCCCGAAATAATGTCTTGTAATATTTGTGATTTTCGCTTTAGTTAACTGTGTCTGCAAAAGAGTTGGGTCCAAGGGTTTTAACCAAAGGCATTATTAGAGCTAGGTAATGATTTGGTGTCTTCCTTCATTCACTACCTTTCTATAGCTGAAAGGAAAAGCTGTTAAGGCACCTAGATAATCATTTACTCGAAGCTTACCGTGATGGACTAATTTGGAGGACCTATTGTTTATTCCTGTCACCAAGGCGATAAAAGCCTAAGAGGCAATGGTATTTAAGAGAGTTCACTCCACCCTCCCTCTGGGGAATCTTAATAAGAAATCCATTTGACAGTCATTCACATATCCTCACTCGTTGGCACGTACCTTGGCGTATAAAAAAGGTGTGCTACTTGGTCGCTCGAACCATTGAGTGTGGAGACCTAGTTGTGGGCAACCCTTCATCGGTGAGAGCCTTTGTCTATACCCCTATAAACCCGCATGTGAACATAGTTGTATGACCTATAGAAGCCACCTTTTATGCTTGTATTCTGGACCATCATCATTTGGATTCAGTTGGACTTTTTGTCATGAGGTATGGGCTTGTTAGGCCATTTAAACTGGGACGAGTTCGTGCCTTATAATAATTGGTCCAAAAGCTTCTAAAATACCGATGGATCCCTTTGTGTTTGGGCCTCGTATCATTTGAAGTTATTTAGCCACGTTATCGTGAAAGTGCAAACCTGTTGGGCCTTTTTGAACTGGGACAAGTTTGTACCTCGCAATAGTATGGTTGAATGCTTTATAATGGGCCAACTTGTATGAAAACCTTGATGGGCTTGTATATTCCATGCATCATACGCATGCATGCTAACTTGCGTTTTAAAAGACACAATAGATACCCGTTGGGTTAGGGAAGAGGGAAAACTCGTCAAAAGGCCGATAACGAACATGAGTGAGTCAGATAACGAGGGATCTCGTATGGATCAGCTGGAGATTAGTCTCACTAAGATTACCGAGCAGTTGCAAGCTTTGACCACCGCTATGGCTAACATGGTCGTGCCACGCGATGGAGGAGGCTCTGAGAATGTGAGGCATGAAGAGCCTCCGAACAGGTTGAGAGATGATATCCCTGTTTTTGATGATGACGTGGCTGAGTATATCGCGGGAAGGGTATCCGGGTCTCAAGCAGAGTTGCAGAAACTCAGGGATTAAGTAGAGTCAGTTACCCGCAAGATGAGGAGTAAGCATGAAGATTTGCTAGACTATGAGGTGATGACTTTTGAAGAGCATCTCAATTCAAGATGTCTGACATAGCCAAGTTCAATAGGAACTGGGATCCGAGGGTCTATCTCCGAAAGTATATTTCTGTGATGAGTTCAGTGGGTCTATCGAAGCGTCAGGTTCAGAAGATGTTCAGGATGTTGCTTGAGGGAGCACCCATGGTATGGTATCACGGCCTTGAAAGGAAAGTCAAAGATGATTGGAGGGCATTGACAGAGGTCTTTTTGAATCAGTATGTCACGGATTTGGAGATCGACTTGTCGTTTCAAGACTTGGAGAATACCAAACAGAAGCCGGAGGAGAGCTTCAAGGATTATATAGATCGCTGGAGAAGCCAGCTTCTGAAGATGCAAACTCGGCCCTCGGAGAAGGATCAGATCAAAATGATCATCAAGGGCACCAAGCCCTCTATTTATGGCAAGCTGAGGAGGATGACTTCTATGATTACTGATTTTCGATAGTTGAAGGAGCCTGTCATAGACATTGAGGAAGAAGAAGCGGAGAATAGGAAGTTTTATAGCCTGAACAGGAGGACTGTTGGAGGACCATCGGGTACCAAGCATGTTTCTTCCGAGGTTGCCGCTATCAGAAACCAGCTTTTTTCTAACCTGGGTAGGCCTTTGTCTAAGTTGCTTGAGAAGTTGACGAGACAAGAACTCCTGAAACCCTTAGAAGCTAAACCACTTCCACACCCTCCACTATCACACCTCAACCTGAACCTGAACCTGAACCTTTACTGTCACTACCACCACCAAAAAGGCCATAACACCGACAGTTGTGCCTGCCTCAGACATGAAATCCAGGACCTCATAGACTCCCACAAAATACCCGACCCAGAAAAGAGCAACCCAACACACACAGAAACCCCTACCTAACTATCACTCTGTCCCACCACCTACCTACATGATTAGTTCCAGGCTACCTGAAAACCTTGTCCTCCAAACCTTTGACCACCAAGCCTTTTACCTGGGGATTTGGGATAGCAATAGTGAGGATGAAACGGAGCAGGGGAAGAATTTTTTGGAGGACTTCTCAAGCAATGATGAAGATGAGGTGAAAGGAATGACACGTAGTGGGCATTTTTACAGTGATACAGCGGAGAAAGGCAAAGAAGTGTTGGTAGAAGGTAGAGAAGTGGCAGAGAACATGGATAATGCTGAAGAAGATATGGTGTTGTGTTAGTTGAAGAAGACACGAGCACAGGTGAGCATCTGGGAGTTGTTGTGTGCATTGCAGGAGCACAGACGTGCCATGGTTGAAGCCTTGAGCAAGATAATAGTGCCGGAGGATGCCAAGCCTACAATATTTGTAGGATTAGTGAAGAAGAAAGCTTTGCAGGTAATCACGTTCTCTAAGGAGGAACTTCCGGTGGAGGGAAGGAATCATAATAGGCCACTATTCATAAGAGCATAAGTGAGGGGCAAGAAGACATCTTGTATGATGGTGGATGATGGCTCATCTATCAATGTGTACCCTTTGAAGATTTTGTCAAGGTTGGGTATAAAGACGACAGATCTGAGTCCCTCCAATATGACTATCAAGGCATATGATGATAGTAAGCGGGGAGTTGAGGGCACTTTTACTGCGGTAGTCAAAGTGGGCCCAATTAAAGATGAGGTTGAGTTCACAGTGCTTGATATCCCGGCCACTTTTACTTTGCTATTGGGAAGTTCATGGTTTCACAAGCTTGGGGGTGTGCCCTCCACTTTGCATCAGGTCATTAAGTTTTCGTATAAGGGAGAGATTGTCACTATTGGAGTTGAAGTAGACAATATTGTGGCCGCCTTGGAGATACAACCTTTCACGAGGTTCTAAATGTCGGCAACCTTTGAGGAGTAGGTGGATCCTAAGGTGGCTAGGATCATGAAGAAGATGAAGTTCGAGCCAGACACATGTTCTGGTGTTGGAGGAGCATTGCCCGACTTCAGGTGGCAGACCACCAGGAAATGATTGGGATACATATCCGACGAGGAAAAGCCGAAGACTAAGAAGAAATGGTTGAAGTTGACAAAATATTTTGTGAAAGCCACAGGGTACCAAGGAGAGTCTGAACTAGTGGAAGTCAACAGGATCATGGTACTAGGATTTGAGATCTTTCAGGATGTGATGGGTGAGAAACCACTGACAGTAGAAGTTGCAAAGGAGGAAGACAAGTGGGAGGAGGAGTTAATGTAGCTGGAGAGCTTGACTCTCGAGGAGAGCAATGAGACTGAAGAAGACCCGGCTGGAGAGGACGAAGACATTTATCTCTCTGGTTTATTTGAGTGTACCCTTATATCCCCTAATAATAAAGACATTCATTTCACTTACTTGCTTGAGTCTCTACCTTTCAATTTACACGACTTGAGTATATTTGATATCAACTCAACCAAAACGAACGCATTTAACCTTGGTAAGCCTGAAATCCCCAAGGAGATTCTAATTACAAGTGAGGTTACCTTTGAGGAGTGGAAGAAATTAGAGGAGATGTCAGTCAAATATGCCAAAGTATTCGCTTGGTCCTATGAGGACATGCTCGGAGTAGACAGAAGCATCGCCCATCACATGATACCTACTTATCCAAACATGAGGCCAGTAAAGCAGAAGCTCCGAAGGATGAGACTGAGTGGGCCGAGAAAGTTAGAGAAGAAGTTAAGAAGCAGATAGATGTGGGATTTCTAGAGGTAGTAAGTACCCCAAGTGGTTGGTAAACATTGTGCCAGTACCGAAGAAAGATGGGAAGGTCAGATATGCGTGGATTATAGAGACCTTAACAAAGCTTGCCCGAAGGATGATTTTTCTTTACCCCATATAGACGTACTGGTCGATAGTGCGGCTTTATCTACCATGTACTCGTTCGTAGATGGGTTCTCGGGATATAATCAGGTTCTTATGGCTGAAGAAGATAAGCATAAAACTACCTTTATCACGGAATGGGGTACGTATTACTACAAGGTGATGCCGTTTGAGCTCAAGAATGCAGGAGCCACTTACCAACGGATGGCCACTAAATTATTCCATGACTTGATGCATAAAAAAATTGAAGTATATGTGGACGACATGATGGTGAAATCAGAGACAAGAAGCGGACACATAGAAGCATTGGAGAAGTTCCTTGAACGAGTCGACAAATACAACCTGCGACTAAATCCCAAGAAGTGTGTGTTCGGGGTAACGTCAGGCAAGCTGCTAGGACACACGGTAGGAATATGAGGGATAGAAGTAGACCTTGAGAAGATCAAAGCAATTACTGACATGCCCGCGCTGAATACAGAGAAAGAAGTTAGAGCATTCCTCGGAAAAATCCAGTACATCAGTCGATTCATCGCCAAGTTGACATTGGTATACGAGCCTATCTTCAAATTACTGAGGAAGGACCAGCCAGTGAAATGGAATGAGCAATGCCAAGAAGCCTTTGACAAGATCAAAGAATACTTGGTGAAACCTCCTATCTTGAAGCCTCCAAGACCAGGCAAACCCTTAGTACTATATATGGCCATAGAATCTGAAGCGCTGGGGGCGATGATAGTACAAGCAGATGAGCCGAGGGTAGAGCATACAGTCTACTACCTCAGTAAGAAGATGCTTTCATATGAAGCCCGCTATCAAGAAGTAGAAAAGATTTATTTGGCGGTAGTGTGGGCATCCAGAAAATTACGTCATTACTTCCAATCTTACAAGATCTAAGTGGTAGCAAGGATAATCCCTTGAAGTATTTGCATTCGGTACCTTCGCTAGTAGGGAAGTTAGGTAGATGGTTGGTATTGCTGACGGAGTTTGATATTGAATATCTCACTTCTAAAGTAATCAAAGGGCGAGTCGTAGTAGAGTTCCTGGCATTACAACCGATAGAAGGAGATCAATACAAGTTTGAATTCCCAGACGAGGAAATCCAGGCAATAACGATCATAGGGTGGAAGATGTATTTTGACGAAGCGGTAAACTACAAAGGAGTTGGAATATGGATTGTGATAGTAACCCCCGAAGGAGAAACACTGCTAATGGCCAAGAGGTTGACGTTCGGAGTAACCAACAACATGGCTGAATATGAAGCATGCGCCTTCGGACTGACGTCATTAATAACCTTGAAGGCTAAGAACGTGGAGGTCTACGGAGACTCGATGTTGGTAGTCCGACAGATGCAAGGAGAATGGGAATTAAAGGAAGAACGGTTGAAACTCTACCTATTCCACCTCAGGTGTCTGGCATAGGCCTCCTCGATTGTAAATTTCATCATTTGCCGTATGAAGAGAATCAAATGGTAGATGTGTTGGCTACCCTAGCCGCAACTTGGGAAAATCCAGAGAAGTTGGTGATGAGACCTCTAGTGTTGACAATGGTAAGCATACCTATTTACGAGATAGAAGGGGTCTTGGAAGTAGAGGTTGACGATGGGAAACCCTGGTACTATAATATTCAGCGATACTTAGAATGAGGGGAACTTCCGGAAGAAACAAGTAGAAATGATAGGATAGCCATTCAGAAGTTGGCTTCCCAGTATGTGAGTTTGAAGGGAGAACTATACAAGAGACAAGCGAATGACATCTAGCTGAAGTGTTTAAAAAAAGAAGAGACTCAGAAGGTAATGGAAGAAGTACATGCCGGAGTATGTGGACCGCATATGAACGGATTGAATTTGTCTCGCAAGATAGTAAACAATTCTTCTACTGCTCGACCATGGAAGCTGACTGTGCAAAGACGGTAAAACATTGTCATGATTGTCAAGCACACGATAATTTGAACCATTTGCCTCACAGAGAGTTGCACGGGATGTCAGAGCCGTGGCCTTTCTCAGCATGGGGAATTTGTATGATCAGAGAAATTCGACCGTACGCATCGAATGGACATCGTTTCATAGTAGTGGAAGTAGACTACTTTTTAAAATAGGTGGAAGCCGAGTCATTTTGTAACGTTACAGCAAAGAAGATGGCAAAGTTCATAGCCCGGAACATCATTTGTCGATACTCAATGCCACATCACATAGTAACAGACAATGGAGTCCAGTTTCAAGAAGAAACGAAGGCCATGCTACATAAGTATGGGATAGGTCATCACAAGTCATCACCTTACATACCGCAAGCAAATGAGGTAGTCGAAGCAGCCAATAAGACAATAAAGAAGATATTAGCCAAAATGAAGGAGAACTATAAAGATTGGGCCGACATACTGTCGTACGCCTTATGGGGGTACAGAACTTCTGTAAGAACAGGAACGGGAGCCAAGCCTTACTCTTTGGTCTATGGAATGGAAGCAGTGCCAGTGGAAGTTGAGATATAGTCCATGCGGCTATTAGAAGAAGTAGAGTTACCGGAACAAGAATGGGCCTCGCAGAGATTTGAACAATTAGCATTACTGGATGAAAAGAGAATTAAGTCCCTACATCATATGCAGTTATACCAGAAGAGGTTGGCCTGAGCATTCAACAAGAAGGTGCATCCTACTAAGATCAGAAAGAGTGATCAGGTACTTAAGCAGTTAAAGCCGTCAACGACAGACCCGAGAGGAAAGTTCAGACCCAACTGGGAAGGACCCTACATAGTCAAGAAAGTAATGGGAAACGGGGCAGTGAGACTGTCAGATTTAGAAGGGAACGAGTTCACCGAGCCAATCAACATGGACAGATTCAAGCAATATTTTTCCTGAGGAATAGAAGACCAAGCGATCACCAGGAGAACTGACGGAAGACCTAATCCAATGAAATAGGAAATTCATCTATACATGCATGCATACACGTAACGTATTTGTATTTTTTTTGTTTCGTTTTGTGTTCACAGGTTTCAAAGAATAAAATGAGAAAGTGGCAAATGCAAGCCAACTAGAAGCAGCAACATAGCATCATCGGTTTCGGGAATGAATCCCAGGGTTGAGGCCCACATCAGTATTAGTTTCGGGAATGGATCACATGGTTGAGGCCCACATCAGTATCAGTTTCGGGAATGAATCCCAAAGTTGAGGCCCATATCAGTATCAGTTTCTGGAATGAATCCCAGGGTTAAGGCCTACATCAGTATCAGTTTTGGGAATGAATCCCAGGGGACGAAGCCAGCACTATCAGTAGTTGGAAAAAAGAATTCCAGGGGAGTGAAAAAAAAAGAGAGAGAGAATTCCTTAATGGTTAAGCATATGTCCGGTGATGAAATTGTTTGCTGTAGGGTGAAACCTTAGAAACGATAAGTGCGAGATGTGCTCTCATATGGTATTTTGAGTGTTTGATCTCGGCTAGACTCGCGAGTACTTAATTACGGGATCTTAGCAGTGGAAGCCTGAGTAGTCGGCGAGATGACTAGTTGAAGAGATGGAGGGTCGGTGAATGACCGTTTGCTTAGATGTCCATCCTGATTTACTTATGTTACGATATGTGATATGGTTGGAAATGAAGAAAAAGTCTCTGAAGATGAAAAATAAACCACATATAACCAATAAGCGTGAAGCTACCCATGTGTGAGTATTAGGACCACCATGATGAGAAATGCTATCTTAAAGGGTAGGTGTGTTGGAAAAAAAATGAAATGAATAGACGAAAGAAAAGAAGATGAAAACCATATCATATTGAGTACGATGAAGTAATTGCAGAGTATAATCAAGATATCTAGGTTGGTTAGACCCACTGATCCAATTCTTCGAGACAAAATCGTCGAGTTGGCTTACTTAAAGATCAAGCTGTGAAAGAACCTTGGAACACATACACTTGGAGTCTAGTTCAGATCATCTATTCAGACGGTCGGATTTGAATTGTATCAAGTACTTTGAAGGTTCTCTGGTTTCGACACTAAGCATCTTTTGAGAACGAAAATATGTGTAGCTATCGGGATTATCTCGTAAAAGGCAGTATAATATGTTGGTATGCAACGTCAGATCAGGAGATCAACTCTGACCTAATGAAAGCAGCGAATAACAGAAAAATAAACCAAGTCTGGGGGCGACCAATCTAACCCTTCTCATACAGCACGGTTCGGGAATAAACCATCACATCAGCAATGCCTCGGGAATGGCACTCCGGGAATGGAGCATGGTTCGAGAATGGACCATCACATCAGCGATGCCTCGGGAATGAGGTTTAACATACCGGGAATGAAGCAAGGTTCGAGAATGGACCATCACATCAGCAACGCCTCGGGAATGAGGTCTAGCATTCCGGGAATGGCGCTCCGGGAATGGAGCAAGGTTCGGAATGGGACCACAACTATCACAACCGTGACGCCTCGGGAATAAGGTCTAGTAAGCCGGGAATGGCACTCTAGGAATGGAGCAAGGTTCGGAAGGGGACAACAACTTTCACAACTGCGACGCCTCGGGAATGAGGTTTAGCATGCCAAGAATGGCGCTCTGGGAATGGAACAAGGTTCGGAAGGGGACCACAACTATCACAACCGTGACGCCTCGAGAATGAGGTTTAACATACCGGGAATGGCGTTCTGGGAATGGAGCAAGGTTCGAAAGGGGACCACAACTATTACAATCCGTATTTTATGTTACAGATGGGAAAGAGAATGGATATCATAAACACCAAGTAAGTATCTCACTATGAACTCGTCGTAGTAGATAAGGTACGATGGTTGATTATATGTTTCAATATGTGCAAATTGATTGAAGACTTATAAAAACAATTAATAGTAGTTATGGAGTTTTAGAAAGCATAAAATGAGAGTTTCGAGAGGTACAAACAATGTGATTTATAAAGAGCACGTATATAAATAGATTGTCTGAAAGTATGCATAGTGTCGGGTTCTAGATAGCAAGCCAGTATAAGCTTGAAAATTTTAGCACAAGCTGTCGTTATATTTTTCATATTTAAGCATATCTCCTAATAGAACGCGCTTTCAGTACGCGGGATGTAAAAGTTTTGTAAATAGTTTTAACGAATTTTTCCAGATTTTAGTTTAGTCATAGTCTAAGTGTGGAACTAATGTATAAAATGTATTGATATGTGTAATGACACGTGTGAACATTTTCCATTTAGATACGTTTGTTGAAATAGGGTACGAGTCCATTTTTTATGTATTTGATGAGTGAGATGTCACCAGCTCGTAATGAAGTGTGGTTGACTTTGCTGTTATGTATATGAATTATGTCATTGCTTTGCATTGCATTTCATTGCATGACTTACGTAATTATATGATTGATATGATGATGCATATGCATTTTGCATACCCAGAGGGAGACATAGTGCACATTAACAGATACAGACCCAGGACTAGAGGGAAGGCGATGCGTAACGCCCCTGGATCCTAGTTATAGTGAGTGGACATTTTCTTTCTAGTTGATTTTTCTTTTTTTTTTTTTCATATTGTTTTATGTAAAGACTTATGTTTTCGCACTTAGGACGTTAACAAATTTATTTCTAGTTGTTTTAAAGAAAAAGTACGCTTCAGAAAGACTTGATTTAAAAAGCATGAGTTTTGTGATTTTTCGAGGCAGGGAAAAAACCCACCTCAGTATGTAACTTAATATGGATATGGAAATGACGGTTGACATGTGCACATGTAGAGGACTAGGGGACGTCGATACGTAACGCCCCCAGATCCTAGTTCAGGACTAGGGATGACCAATGCCCCTAGATCATAGATTCAAAGCTTGGAAGGTAGCATATATTCGCACCCCCAGTTCTAGTTCATTGGCTTGGGGGATGGCGATACGTAACGCCCCAAAGTCATGAGTTTGCATTCTTGCCTCTAGTTAGACGTATGAGAGGACGACGATATGTAACGACCCCATACGTCAGGTTTTCAGAGACATAGACCATTTTTCAAAAAACAGTTTTCAGAAATCAGTTTCAGAGATAGTTTTCAGAACAAATCTTACAGAGACATATTTTTCAAAAATAAATTTTCAGAAATGGATTTTCAGAGACAGATTTACAGAAAATGATGGTTTATAAACGAGTTTTCAAGAGAAATAATTTTAAGAGAATCTTAGAGTTTTACAGACATAAATTATTTCCATAAAAGTTTCAAAGGAGAGATTTATTTTTTCAGACAAGAAAAGAATTTTCAGAATGATTGGCTTTCTTAAGATATTTTCTTTGATATGAAAGTTCAGTGATATCCAGTTCTATTTGATGAGTAGTTTCGTAGTATGCTATGAGTATGTATTAAATGCATGGTCGATATGTGATATTAATATAAAAGTTGAATGTTGGGTGTTTACCACACTTAGAATGCAGTTATGAGGATTCCAATGGATGGAATCAAGAATCAGTATCTTATATTATATGGAGGTCTGAGGTTTCAACTCATAGTTTCAGTAAAAGTTTTACAGTAGTTAATACTTATGTTTTAGCCTACGTAATCCATATGAAGTAACCAGCCATAGTTTAAGCTCACTAAACCACCACGAGTTTGGGTTGGCATTAGCCACGGGTTTGGGTGGTTTAGTAGATAATAAGTTAGTTCCAGTTAGGAGAAAATATGATATTATTAGTATATAAAGTATAATTATAGTGTGGAAAAAAGTATGTACATACGTGGATGAATGCTTCTAGATTAGTGTGTGAGAGATATGAGAATTCCGTAGATGTGAAATATAATGTGGAATTGAGAATAAAAGTTTACTACAGTGTTGCATTCAGTACGGTGAGTAAATTATCCAGGTATAACATAAGTAAACGGTCATTGGGTAAAGATGTAATTTATAAGTTTGTGTACTTACACATATTTGAATTCTATTTAAGTTCATATTGTTACTTGATAAATTTACATAAGACGTGAGTTACTTACTGGACATTGGGTTTACAGTGCTAAAAGATTCTAGAGGCGTCTTGCAGACATCGGATTACCTCGATGCGTCCAAGTTGGTCTTGAGTCATTGAATGGTTCCGGGATGTGTGTTTGGTCCCTCACAACCTTAGTTTTATTTATTTGTATCACATTCGTAGTTTTAATTGTGCTGAACACGTAGTTATTTGTTTTATGTCAGGCCGAAGGCCTATTTACATATGAGTTGAGATTTGTCGGGCCGGATGCCTATTTGCATGAGTTGAGAAGATTGCTTTTGAATTCTTTTTACCAGGACACTTTGAGGTGCTGGACTTGGATCCATGTTTCATGATTTTTAGCAAAGGTCATGCCGAAATTTTAGTAGAAATAGAGGCTTATGGAGATGGATTTTCTTGTCTCCTGTCGGTAGCATCTTGGCTTCGGGTGGGATGTTACACTCATCTTCTCTATTTTGGTGAGATCGTTTTTTGATTTACCATCAACACAACCAAACCCAATTTCCAACACTTCAGAGTTCTCAATGAGGAAGATTAGTAGTCGGAGTTCCGACGTGCTTGCAGTCTAGAGGTATTAGAGTCGGCAGAGTTGTTACCACAGGTCTTTTACCATCAATGCAAGTTTATCTCTTTATAGTGGATTTTAGGCTGGTAGTCGAGATACCCGAAATGTTTTTTTTCTCGCACGAGTTTTGCACTTCGTCAATAAAATTTCATGTGTTGATTTTATTTTCTGCATTAATTATTTGCATTGATTTATATTCTTGTATTGTTTTATGATTGTTAGACTTAAGGGAATTTGTTAATTTAATTAATCTATAGAAATAATATTTATGACTTATCTTAAAATATTATAATATATTCTGTATAGGATGAGAACTTACGATAAATATAAATTTTCATAGACCTTTGTTAATCTTTAGGGTTCATCTTCTATAATCGCAATAATGCGCGGGTGCTCATCTTGTTACTAATAATTGATGCTGCACTGTAGAAAGACGCAATTTGGTTGACTAATAGAGTCAAGGGTATTCTGTGCTAAAGAGACTTATCGAGAGCAATATTAACAGTCAATGAGGAAGAAACAAATGTCGAAACCTTATTGGTCAAGTCTATGGCGTCAATGCCTAAAGTCTGACTTCCCGCGATTCCTCCTGCTTTGTATATAAATATATGTCATGTGACTTGGTTTAAGTGCTCATCTTCCTGGAAAGTGCAAACACTTTTGCTTTCTGTTTCCTTCACTGCTATATAATTAATAAAATAAAATCATATTATATATATATGGAAACTAAGGTCCTGTCCTCCGGAATCCGGTATAGGAACTTGCCGGAGAGTTATGTAAGGCCTGAATCGGAGAGACCGAGACTCTCTGAAGTTTCTGAATGCGAAAATGTTCCGGTTATTGATTTAGCTTCAGATGACAGAAGTCTAATTGTTCAACAAATTGGTGATGCATGCAAGTGTTATGGATTTTTCCAGGTAATTTTTATTAAAACTTTTCTTCTTGTTCAGAATCAATTGATTTTCAATTTTTTTTCCCCTTATAAAGTAGTATATGCTTGAAGAGTTGAATCAAATGCATAGGTGACCAATCATGGAGTGTGTTTAGAAGCTGTGGAGAAAATGTTACAAGTGGCGAAAGAGTTTTTCAGGCTGCCAATAGGAGAAGCTGAAGCTGTATTCAGATGATCCAGCAAAGACAACGAGATTGTCAACAAGTTTTAATATTAATAAGGAGCAAGTTCACAACTGGAGAGATTATCTCCGACTCCATTGCTATCCCCTTGACAAGTATGTACCTGAGTGGCCTTCGAATCCATCTACCTTCAAGTGAGTCTCTCACTCTCTCTCTCTCTCTCTCTCTATATATATATTTTTTAATTTATTTACATATATAATACGGACTACTAAAATAAAATTAATTAAATGTCACGTGACATGCTGATTCATATAATAATTTCTAATATTTATTTAGAATTTTATATGTTTACATAAACGTCAGAATAACTGAAAACTGTCTTAGTTATGATTTTAAGTTCATATCACTTTCCGTTTGATAACTTAAAATGAATAATAAAGTTGAATTAGAAGGGGAAAAAAAATTTATGTATTTGAAATCTTAAATTAAACAAATACGTTTTGAAAAGTTTTTATTTCTATAAGTTGCTTTTTGTGAAAGAATTAGTAGCTAAATTTCTTACCAAATAGAAGATTTCGGACCATAATTTTGATGTTCTGATTCCTACCAAATACAAAAAACCAACCCACTAAGACATGTAAGTTAAATACAAGCCTACCTTATTTGAGTTAAGAACTTGCAGTCTTGTCAGCCGGTTCGATTTTGATTCCCGATTCGTAAAATTGAGAATCAGACCCAACCGAACCAGTGGTCGAGTCTAAGTAAAATTATCTTTTCCAATTTTTGTGTTATATATAAATATATAAACCAAACAATTCAAACTTTTATTCCACTCTTAAGAATTCATGAACTCTATTAATCAACTAATTGTAATTCAATCTTCTTGAATCTCCCCAATCTGCAAACTAATTAAATTGATGTTTGTGATTTACAATGTGGAAAACAATAAATTGGTACATCAATTTACATATTCTAAATTAATGCCAATGGCAACCGCCGGGCTCCCTAATATAAATAAAAAGCTTAAAAGCTTGATATTTAAAAAAGTGACAATTACGTCAGCAAGGTGACATCATCAAAGGAGTCTATTCATTAGCTTGGTATTTACTAGCAAGCACTTCGGAGTAGAGGACTAATTCAATTAATTAGGCATCGTTTTGGTTTTGGTGGGGCCATCATCTCATCTAATAGCATTTGTGTATCTGGTGAAGTCCGAATAAATTGGTAGAGTTTTGAAAAATCATTCCTAATTTTAAATTTTTTTTAATTAAATTTAGATTTATCAAAATATAAAAATAAAAATTCGAAATTTAATAATTTAATTTTTTTTTTTTTTAATTTCAAAATATTAATAAATGATATTTAAATTAGAGACACGCTTTTTAAATATAGATCCATTTACCCACCCACCATATAACATTATCATTATTGTCTTGCTTAGCCATTCGGAATCAACTGGAGTACGAAGCGCAAGAGGTGGTTCACCTTTCTTTTATTGTATTATAGAGACTAGACTTGAGTGGTCCATTCTTGAAAGGGCAAAGGGCTATGTGCATTAACTCACCTATTTTAAAATTTATTTAACAATTTAGATATATGAAGAGGGAATTAGATTTTTAGTTCAACAGGTGGCGTAATGCAAAAGTCAATTTTATTTTTTTAGTTAGTAAAATTAAGAGGTACAACTAAAACTGCAATAAATACACCATAAATTTAATTAGCCTATGTAAGTACGCACCCATCAAATATGGAATATTACTCTAGGAATTGAATCTCGCAATCTCCTCACAGCTTCCACATAAGTAATTATTGACATGCACCACTCTTTCTATAAATCTTGTGAGTTTTTATTTGATACCATCAAATCACACTGTTAGTTATACGTATCAATTCACTTATTTTATATAATAAGTAATAATATTTTAAAAATATTATTTTACCATAAAAATAATAATAACTAGTAATACGTAGGGGTGTCAAAACGAATCAACGAATCAATTTTATATCGAATCATAAACGAATCGAATCAAAATGTGATGGATACATATTTGATTTGTTTATTAAACGAATCGAATACGAATATTTATTTAGTCATGATATCATTTAATAAAATAATTTACCATAATTGGTTTACATTAATTCATCACAAATATATACATATGAAATATATAGTTAATATATTTACTAAAAATATCTCACCAAATATAGACAATATTATTTTTCTATGGTAATTAGCTATAATTTCTCGTATCTTAATTGAAAAATAACAATAACTAGTAAAATAAAATAATAAAACGAATCATAAACGAATAAACGAATCAATGAGCTTAAATTCATATTTGATTTGTTTAATAAACGAATCGAATCGAATCGACTCATTTATTAAATGAATCCATTTTTTCAAACTCGTATCCATTTAAAGCGAATTGAATCAAATGAATAAACGAATCATAATCCAAATTACCACCCTAGTAACACATTACATCAAATATCAACTATGTCAGATGATCTTTAATAAAAAGCACAAGGAGGTCCACGTTGATATGTTCTGATACCGTGGGGTCGCGCTATGATGCAGAATAGAAAATATCTTCAAAATATTTAAGAAACCTGACTCCTTTTTGAGGAGGGATGACGTCATCCCAGAATCCGTGTTTACGTAAGTGAGCTGATTCAAAATTAAAAATTGATCTGATAACTGATTGGGTAAGAAGACGTCGACAATACATGAAATTATTTAATATGGTAGCTTGCATGGTTATTTATATCAGAATCTTCTATTAGCTTTTAATTTTTAATTTTGACTTTCATAAATAAATCGTAAAAAATTTGTACTAAAATATTATATTCTAATATTATTTTTTTATTTTTTAAAATAGTAAGATGAAAATCACACTCTTTTGTATATTATTTATAATTTTTATTTTTGAACCCAACCAAATCACAAACAATTGCTTATATATTTCTTACAAAATTAGTGTGACATCAACTAAACTATACATGTTTTGATGTATGACATATTGTATTATAACAAGCAATTATTTGATTGATTGAGTCATGGACTCATGGGAAGTATATGAATTAACCTAAGGAACATTTTGCAAGAAATTTATTTTTTAGAGATGTCCATTCACCACCATCCATCCATTTAATTTTTAATTAAATAAAAATATTTATCATGTAAGCCGTTTTTTTCGATTTTTTTGATACGGTTCAACCCGTTGAATTAATGACCTATTGAACTTTTTCCATCACTGGTTCGATCTCTAATCCAGTTCTGAAAATAATTCTTATAATAATAATAATATATAACAAATGACATGTCAAATGATAATACAATTCAATTTTAATAATTTAAATTTTATATGACATTAATTAATGATACAAATTCAATTCAATTGAGATGGAACAAAATATTATTAGATTTAATGTTATCAATTCAATTTCATCTAAATAAAGAATATGTAAATATAATAGAATAATTCAAAGAATATTTTTCACGTAGCGTGCTTTATCCTGTTTCAAATCATATCGTGCTTTCTTGATTCGAGTTCCTAAAAGCTCAACCTAACCCACTTGTGAGCCGTTCGTTTGCACGTGCCACATCGAAGAGTGTCATACCCATACGGACATGTGCCTAGCCCGCGGATATGATGGACAGCTCGATCCATTGTCAATCTCTATCTTCATATTACACCTAATATTATTCAAACATATATTAGATTTATTTATCCAAAACCACTCTTACGCTAACCAAGCATTAAAACTGTTAGTGAAGAAAATCACCCTAGGACGAGCGAGTTTATCAGAACGATGAAGAGAAGGGAAAGCGAAGGACGGTAAAGGAAGAAGCAGTTAGAACGATTATCATGCGAACAGACACGTTGCAGTTGATCCCCACAATCTGGCGGTTGGGCAATGACTCCCCACGGTCTAGTAGTTATCGCGCACAACTCAACAGTTGAACGCACGATCCGGCGGTTATATGCAAGCATGAAACGTGGGGAGGGAAGCAAAATCGCTCAAGCGATTAACTAAGTTCTCCATTATAAAAGGCCCAAGCATGGGAAAAGAGAAAAAAAAAAGAAGAAATGAAGACTCATATTGAGCAATTGTTTTAATTTCATAGCTTTGTAATTTATAGCATCATAATTTGTGTGCTCGTGCCCCTTGAAGGCGTTTTCGTTGAATTAAACACCCCCTATTGGGACTTTGTCTCGGGAGGTTTGGACCTTACACGCTCATTGACGAAAAATTATGCAAACAGTTTTTGGCGACCACAGTGGGAGATTTGATGCAAAAGGTGAAGATGCCTCCGAAAAGAAACACTCAAACTGGCTCAAGTATAGAGGAAGAGGGATTGGAGCAAACCAACCAGCCCCACGTCCCAACGGTAGTAGGCCATTTTGAGGGTCTGGCAGAAGCAAGCCGATATGACACTATGTGAGAGTTCAGCCCCAACGTGATTCGTGCTTTATTCGGCGAGTTCACCCAGGATGTTGTCGAACAGGTTAGGCTTCAAAACGTTCACATCATAGATAAGTTTATTTCGTATACTAATTCACGTTACGAAAATAAAATATGGTCAAATATCTAAGCTCATTAAATGAGTTAATGGCCAAATGTGTGAATGGGGGGTCAGCCCCACCATGGACTACACCTCCTCCGGCACTAAGTAGTCAGGAGGCTGGTCCAAGCAATGATCCTCCTCTACAAGGGACTACCGCCCCTACGGTACGCCGAGGGGGAATAAATCCTGGTGGTATTGGCCCATATTCAGGGCCAAACATGGTACAACACGAAGTAGTGTTGCCCCAAAGTTTACAATGGCAGGGTCACGACTATGTCCCATTTGTAGGAGGACCACTACCGCCACCTGTAGGAGTGTCATGGCAATGACATGTTAAGAGAACAAATGACTGAGATTCTTCAGAATCAATTCGGTTTAGGAGTGAGGCCAATTCAGCCAAGGTATCAAAAATTGTATCTGGAGTGGATTGATTTAACATACCCATGGCCTATGAATTAAAAAATACCAGAATTTTCCATGTTTACAAGGTCTGGAGAAATATCCACAATAGAACACATATGGCGATTTGCCCTTCAGTGTGGGGAAACGAACGATTTCCATAAACTGAGATTATTTCACGGCTCATTCTTAGGAGCAGCCTTTTCGTGGTATATCAACTTGCCTCCCAATTTAGTGGAGAATTGGCACCAAATGGAGCAATTGTTTCATGCGTAATTATACAAAACTGATCTGAAGTAACTCTGGCTGATTTGGAAAATTTGAGGCAGTTGCCATGGGAATGGGCTGAAACGTTCTTACAAATATTCAAAATGGCTTGAGGCCGATGTTACGTGCCTTTACCAGAAAAGAAGTTTGTGAAAATTGCTCAAAGTTGTCTTAGTTTTGATTTGAAAAAGAAGTTTCAGGATCGAGAATTCTGGGACCTCCCTCAATTCATCATTAGTGTAGTGCGATATGAACGACTATTGCGGGAGAAAGAACAAATGAAGAACGCTAGTAAAAGAACCTATTATAGGAACACAAACTATGAAATAAGTGAAATGAACATTGAATCGGCTGACTTGTGCTTAGCCGAACTAGTTAACGGGAGGCCATACGTCTGCAAGACGTGGGCTGAACCACATGGGAGAATAGAAAGTGACAAAAAAAGTAGAAATTTTTCCTTTGATATCACCAAGGTTGATGTCATATTTGACCAATTATATAAAGATAAGTAGATTAAGTTGAGCGACCGCCACAAGTTGCAAAGCCCCGAACTAATCAGTGACAAAAAAATACTGCAAGTGGCATAATACATGGTCTCATTCAACTAACAGTTGTCTTATTTTTCGGAATGTGTGACAGGACGCCATAGAATCTGGACGAATAACGTTCGAAAAAAGATGGCAATGGACGACAACCTTTCCCAAAGCCGTTGGAATTGAATATGATCAACTCTGACCTCACTAAAATGAATTTTCTAAAGTTCAAGTTGGTTCTAGACGAGGATCAGAGCGTCATCACTCTAGCGCTCTTGAAAGGATCAAAGTGCCCCAAGAAAGAAGGGCTCCGTAAAATTTGTGCGTACGTTGCTAGAACAATATAGAGTGGATGAAAGAACTAGAAGATATCTGTGAGATACCAACGAAGAAGGAGCCAGTTGCATGGCAACCGAGAACCTTCGCACCAAGGTTCTATGGAGAACATTCAAACTTCGTCCAAAATATCAGGATATTTAGGCCAAAAATTCATCGGTCCAACTTGTGATATTCGTACCACCGGCCAAGGAAGAGCTATCCTCGTGTGGATAAGATGACGAGGACACAACTGAGGCGGCATCAGAGGAATTACAGCCATATGATGCATCAGCGGCAAGAAGCAAAAACTACTACTGGCTATAGTCTTCCAACCAATGCCCCCACATGAAAACCACATCCGGACGTCAAGGATAACGGTGGCAAAGAAAGGGTCGACACAAGTTGTGAAGAGCGTACTAAATTCGATCGACGAAAGAAATGGGATGAGACAGATGATGATGAACCACCCATTGTAATTCAATTTGGCAGCATGCCTCTAGTTGTCGCCAATCATTACCTGTTGTCTGACAAGTTCAAGGGGTACAATAATGGAACCATCGGGAGAAGTGAGGACTTGTACGACGACAAAGAGACAGAATTTACAACACTCGCTGTAAATGACATGGGAGTTTCAGACGAAGAACTGACCGATGTGGAGGAATAAATAGATATCAGAACCGAAGCACGAAGAAGTGGAACAACATAAAATGAGAGAAAGGGCGAAGATCGGCCGGTCGAAGACGTGTTAGGAAGGTCGCGCATTTATTAGGAAATTCCGCCAAAATTAAGAAATTCCGCATCGATTTCATCTCCCAAATCAATCAAGGCGAATTTGGAGGACAGTTGTTAGTGAAGAAAATCACCCTAGGACGAGCGAGTTTATCAGGACGATGAAGAGAAGGGCAAGTGAAGGACGACAAAGGAAGAAGCAGTTAGGACGATTATCATACAAATAGACACGTTGCAGTTGATCCCCTCAATTGGACGGTTGGGAAGTAACTCCTCACGGTCTAGTATTTATCGCGTACAACTCAGCAGTTGAACGCACAATCCAGCGGTTATTCGTAAGCATGAAATGTAGGGAGGGAAGTAAAACCGCTCAAACGGTTGACTAGGTTCTCCATTATAAAAGGCCCAAGCATGGGAAAAGAGGAAAAAAAAGAAGAAATAAAGACTCATATTGAGCAATTGTTTTAATTTCATAACTTTATAATTTGTAGAATCTTAATTTGTGTGATTGTGCCCCTTGGAGGCGTTTTCGTTGAATTAAATACTCATTGCTGAGACTTTGGCTCGGGAGGTTTGGACCTTACACGCTCATTGGCGAAAAATTATGCAAACAAAAACATATACTTTAATTAATGAAAATAATCTGTAATAACATGGCAATTTTATGTTCTTAACTTACATATTTGAGTGGACAGTACATTAATTGATAATTTTTTTTTCCCTATGTATCATAATAGATTTAAAGTTTTAAACATACTCATATGAATATAGAGGTTGTATGGACGACCATGATATCCTCAGAGCCTACTAACATTTCTATATTTTAAGGCATCTTATCATAATATAATATTATAATTAAAAAATTAGGATTCTTCGCTATTAGGTATTTAGAGACTAAAAAAAATAATAATAATTGGGCCATACATGGCTTCCATGGCTGGCTCTGATGAAGAGATTTTTGTTATTGCAGGCTGTCAATAAATAGAAAAGAAAAACTTAGGGTTCGTTCGGTATCGTTTTTAAATTTCATTTTCTATTTTTGAATTCAGAAAACACAAAATACGCTTTTGGTAATGAATCCTTAAAAATTATTTTTAGAAATGAAAAATTCATTCTCTACTTTTAACAAAGAAAACAAGAAAACATATTTCATTGTTTTCATAATAAATCCTTCAATTTTATATTATTATAATAAAATTTAAACATTATAATTATTAATAAAATAATTAACATAATAACATTGTTTATCTAATAATAAATAAAATAATAATAGCAGTAATAATAACATTATAAAATAATAAAATTATTAGATAATAAGAAAATAGTAATATTAAAATAATAATAATAATAATAATATTTTTTTAATAAAAATAACAACAATAACAACAACAACAACAACAACAATAATAATGATAATAATTAAATATTATTATATTAATGTTATTAAATAATAACCTATTATTTTGATATTATTATTTTCTTACTATATAATAGTAACAAAAAAAGATTAATTACAAAAAATAATTTAATAATAAAATTATTATTGATTAAATGTAAAATTATTAATGATTATTTAATATTTAATTTATCAATTTATTGTAAAAAATATTTCTATCAAACAACTTTTACTCTTTTTCTTTTTAGCGTTTTCAATATTAGTGTTTTTTTTTTTTTTTTTTTTAAAGAAATATCATTTTAGAAAAGAAAAACGAGCTACATGATAAATAGGAAAGGGAAATTTCCCCTCCATACAAGCTAGCTTAGCTAAATTATGGGCTACACCATTACATGTTCGGTGCCTAAATTGAACTCTAAAGGAATTTGATTCCCTAATTTCATTTTGAATGTCAGTAATGATCCATTGGATTTCCTTAAAGCTGCTTGACTTACCTTGAACCAGATTGATCACATTCTTCGAATCTGATTCAAGAGTGATGAAATTCGAATTTAGGTTTAGCTGACTAACTGCTCTTATTCCCATAAGTAATGTCTCTGCCTCTGCTTGTTCGGGATCCCCTCCGTAGTATTTTCTGTGCAAAACACATGCCAAAACAGCTCCTGAGCTAGGATCGTGTTGGATTTTGATATCCGTGTTGTTTGGTGATATATGATTTAGGATCACATCTTGAGATCATGAGTTTGAATCTAATAAGTGCGTTTTTTGTAAGAATCTAGAATAATCAGAAATTTTTCCGAATCTGTTTAAGCTCAAAAAAATTGATTGACAGTGAGATTTTCAACGATTTCAAATAAAAAAAATTGGATTTTAACTTTTCTTATGGAAAAAAGGATTTTCATAAAAACTTTAAAGGATAAATAATGAGTTGTGGACTAGTGGCAATGACAGACAATTGGAGGTTTCTGTGTCCACACAATATTAACGCGTGGGGATAAATGTTGAAGTGTTTTTCTTCTTCCATTTTTGGATAGATGAGACTTCATTGGATGGCAATGGGGAGGGATTTACATCTTCATATTTCTCTCGATAAATTTCATGTCTCTTTCTTATTTTCGTTTCTTTGCAATTGTTTCAAGGAAAATGATAAGGATCCTCAAATAATAAAAGGGAATATATATTTCTTAAAATAAATTTAAATCATTCCAAAACATATTTATTAAATTATTACATAATTCAAAAATAAAACATATATATTCAAAAAAATTGATAATATAAATTACATAAATCTATTATATAAATCAAAATATATATTAAAAATTGAAATTCGTGTTCTGTTTTTTATTTAGTCCGTAACATACTAAAATGATGAATCTCTCATTATAACAATTTCATTTATGTTATTGTACCATCTATAATTTATATATTTTTAAGATATTTTTTATTTACATCTATATAAAATTATAAATAGTAATTTAAATATATTTATTGAAACTTTTAAAAATAAATAAAAACTTAAATGAATAATAAGGAACGGATAAAGATTTTACATAATTTTCATATCTTCTCGAATAAGAAATGAGTATTAAATTTTGCCTGTCTCGTTCCCTATATTAATTTTTAAAATTTTTATCTATGATCCCTCCAGGAAAAAATTATTAGAATTAATATGTTATGAAATGAAGAGCTAATGGGACATTAATTGGATTTGGTAGGGAAATTGTGGGGAATTACTGTTCAGAAGTTCGAGAACTTGGGTATAGACTGCAGGAACTAATATCAGAGAGCTTAGGTTTGGAAAAAGATTACATAAAGAATGTGTTGGGTGAACAAGGACAGCATATGGCTGTGAACTTTTACCCGCCATGTCCAGAGCCAGAGCTAACTTATGGATTGCCAGGACACACAGACCCAAATGCCCTTACCATTTTACTTCAAGATTTACAAGTGGCAGGCCTTCAAGTTCTCAAACAAGGCAAATGGGTTTCTGTTAAACCCCATCCTAATGCCTTTGTCATTAATATTGGTGATCAATTGCAGGTAATTAACAAATTAATGTTTAATTAGCATGCGCTATTATCATTATTATCAAGTATTACTAGTCATTGAGTTATATATTTAACTGTAGGCATTGAGTAATGGAAAGTATAATAGTGTATGGCATAGAGCTATTGTGAATGCTGAAAAGGAAAGGATATCAGTTGCTTCATTCCTTTGCCCAAACAATGATGCAACAATAAGCACTCCAAAACCTCTAACTGAGGATGGATCTGGAGCTTTATACAGAGATTTCACTTATGCTGAATATTACAACAAGTTTTGGAGCCGAAACTTGGACCAAGAACATTGTTTGGAACTTTTCAAGAACTAGCTACTTGCCTTAATTGTTTGTTGCATACAAACTTAATTCCCCGCAAGCAATAATGTCAATCTTCCTTGAATAATGGCAATGCTGTCAATCCTCCTTTATCACTGTATTGAATTTTGGATTTTCTTCCTGCTGCTGGTTCAGTTTTTGATCCATGCATGCATATGTATGGACTTACCTTGAGTGCAAATTTTCGCATTGTTTTTAATCCATGCATACATAGAGGTTGGCCTTGAGCTTAATTTAAAAATTAGAATTGTTAGATTTAGTTTTATATACTTTAGGCAAGTTTAATTAAATATTGATTATGCAAATTACGGAAAGCAGTAAAAGAAATTAAAGTAAACAGACTGGAAGCCAAAAAAGGGATTTACTTTTACTACACTGGTTATTAAACCTAATATTATATTTTGATTAAGAAATGATTTTGTAAAACCATTTAGGAGTCTCTTTTGTAAATTGATTAGGAAAAAATCCCCTCATATGCATGTGTTGAGTATGTGTATTGGTAAATTTCGTAATAAACTAAGTTCAATTGAGTTATAATGAATTTTGCGGGTCTTAGAGCAATTTGGCCCGTATTTGGAAGAAATTGGATGAAGATATCAGAGCTCACATTTGATTTGGGTTCATTTTGGAGTTCGAACGAAGTTCGTTTGTATCACACTCGTTAGTCTGTTCGAATGAAAGTTGGCAGAGGTTACTCGTACATTGTAACATCCGGTGAACCTGACAACGTGTACGATACCAGAGCCTGACGACTATTATAATTCGGAGGTATAATACTTGATATAAATCATGTTTAAGCGAGTACGTGCTCATAAAGTGGCATTTGGAACATTCGAAAGATTCCTTGAAATTTTGACGCGGAATTTAGTTTACGTTCTACCTCAATAATGTTTAGTAATCAGGTTGTAACTTTTTCATACGATTTCCAATTTTTATGAATTTTATATCATCGAAAATCTGAGACCGTTTCCATATTGAATATTTTTCCAAATTCGGATCAGAAATAGGTCAAAAATCTCAATTTCCGGGACTGCTACAGTAAATTCGGGAATAAGCTAGAATAAAGTGATGTGGCAAAATGTAGGCCATTCATTTGCAACAAAAAAATCAGTTCTTGTTCTATAAATATAATATTATTCATTCATCTTTGCAAGCCAAGAAAAACGTGTGCAATGGAACTCCAATGGCTTCCCTAATATTTTCTTCAACTTCATGAAAATATTAGAGGAATGATGGTGAATTTCAAAGCTACTCTTGATCAAGTAAGTCCCATTTTCTTCTTTCTTCTCCTTATTCAAGGTAATAAACTTCCATTCTTCACTTGTATGTTCACATTTAGGAACCCTAAGAATTGAGACCTTGTGATTTGGGAAGTTTGAGCATAACTCAAGCATCAATACATGTTTAGGAAGGCAGCCTCTCTTTTCAAAGTTTATTGTACTTATATATTTTGATGTCAGACTTAATTTTTAAGCACTTAGAGCGTTAGCCAATTTCACTATCAATTATATTTTGTTTAGCATGTTTTGAGAAATGATTTAGAAAATAAATATTTTCAAAATATGTTTTTTATGTTTTCGAGGCATGAGGGAAAATCCACCTCAGTATGTAACTTGATTCTGATATGGAATTGACGGACAACACATATGCACATGTAAAGGAAAAGGGGGACAACGATACGTAACGCCTCCAGATCCTAGTTTCAGGACTAGGGATGGAAGATGCCCCTAGATCCTAATTTCAGAGCTTGGAGGGTAGCATAGATTCGCACCATCAGTTCTAGTTCAGTGGCTTGGGGGACAACGATACGTAACGCCCCAAGACCACTAGTTTCAGGGACATGAGTGACATACTTTGGGGTCGACGATACGTAACGCCCTAAAGTAATGGATTTGCATTCCTAGCTCTAGTTAGGCATATGGGGGGGGGGGGTAGCGATATGTAACGCCTCCATACGTTAGGTTTTCAGCGACATAGACTCGTTTTTTTTAGAAATAGTTTTCAGAAAAGTTCTAGAGAAAGCTTTTCTATAAATAAATTTTTCAAAAAAGTAGTTTATAAGAGATTTCCAGAAAAATAGATTTTAAAAAAGTTTTTCGGAAAGAAAGAGTTGTTTTCAGCTTATAAAAGGGATTTTCAGAAATGATCAATTTAAGATAAGTTAGATTTTAGAACTATGTGTGTAGGCACTGCATTTTTACATATAAGTCCCGATGATGAGCCTCGAATGGAGGCACTACCCTCTAAGTTACGGAAGTCGCGGGAAACGAACGTCGGAAGGGAAAACTCAGAAATCAATACCTTGTTGGACTATATTCCTTTGCTTAGCCTCGGGTTCGCTCGTTGGACCTCTGTTTTAAAATTTATCCTCGGCCCAAAAACCCCGCAACCCATACCAAGCCACACATCCAAGCCCACACGCCCAAGCCACTCACCAAGCTCCACACGCCCAAGCCCACTAAATCCCCTCCAAAAATATTTAAACACATTAGACACATGTTGAAATCCAACCAAATCACCTTCCCGATTTAAATAAATCAAATCAAATCAAATCACATTCCCAAATTAAATAAATCAAATCAAATCACATAAATCTCTTTCCTAAACTAAAACAAATCACCTTCCTAATTGAATGGATCTTTTCCTTATCACACACTAATTAAAAGATATCCCCCATAATTGCATGATTTATTCTCTTCCCATACAAGGAAAACCTTAAACCTTTCTTATAAAAGGAGCACAAACCAAATCATTCTTCCCATGGCAAATTCACGCCCAAAGCCAGAAGAATAGCCTTCTATTACAGGGAAACATAGCCTCCATTAGCCCTCCATTGCCGTGAAAATACAACACTGAAAACAATCCCCAAATCATCCCAAAAATCCCTTTCTATTTCCGTGAACCAGCAAGCCCTAAAATCCTCCTCCATCGCCGTGAAATACAGCCCCTAAACTGCCCTCATTTCACCGTAAAAAATTGTCCATAAAACTACCCTCCTTTCACTGCAAAACAGCAGCCCTGAAACCCCTCAAATTACCGCAGAATCACAGCCCCAAACTGCCTCAAATTACCGAAGGATCATAGCCTCAAACAACCTCCATTCACCGCAGAACAGTCCACCCAAACTGCCTCAAATTAACACAGAACAGTCCACCGAACTAAAACCACAAAACAGTCCACCAAAACTGCCCTTTAACCACCGAAAAACTGCACCCCCGAAACCCCATAAAAATCACACAAACAGACACCCAAAACCGCCCAAATACTGCGAACATTAACCAAAAATAACGACCAGAAAACAACAGCAAAAACAGAGAAAATAACAACCCAAAATAGTGAAGTAACGAAGGAAAACATTGAACCGGAGGAGTTGCGGAGCATTAACTTCTGAAAACCATGTAACTTACTTCCAAGAGGCGACTTAAAAGGTAAGACCTGAGGGCACCCCTGTATTTATTCTCATTCATTTTTTATTATTTATTAGTATTTCTCCGCATGCATATTGTTGGGTGTATGTATGTTGTGGCCATTGGATGAATGATTTTGTGTTATCTCTCGCGGTATATCGGATGGAAACCCAGACATAAATTCCATCGCCGAATCTGAATAGACGGTAGTGCGGTCTGTACTTGGGATACAATTCCACGTACTGCTTGAGAAACACACATATTTCATTTCATCTAATCTTGTGTTTATCCATTGTTTATTAGAAATAGTATGTTATTTGCATGAATGATTTAGTTATTTCTTTTACGTTAGGAATTTGATTATCTTTCTTTAATATTTATGCTTAGTCAATTATTTACTTATACTTCCGCGTTTATTAATTTAATGTGTTCATGAGATTGTGTGCTTGCCGTTATTCCGACTTACTTTTATGCATGCAAACTTAGATGTAGGTTGTATGCAAACTTAGATGTAGGTTATTCTTGTGTATGTATGTTGTGTATACGTGGTTATATTATCTCATAAATCCGTTTATTACAAATGGCATAAGTAAGAGACCATTCCTAACCCAACGGTTTGAGGTCTTCTATTGCAAGAGGTGAGTGCGGTCTTAAATCATTTCCCAGTTCACACTGGGTGGTGACTCTTTTATTCTCCGATTTAGTCCCCCGTGGGCTACTCCGTACTCCCGACTAGGCCTAAGCCTAGAACAACGTCATCGATTTCTGTTTCCTACAGTCTGGCGACTCCACTGGGGATAGAGAATCAGCCCCAAAATAATGTCTTGTAATGTTTGTGATTTGTGCTTTAGTTAACCATGTCTACAGTGAGTTGAAGGGATTTAATCAAAGGCATTATTAGAGCTAGGTAATGGTTTGGTGTCTTCCTTCATTCACTACCTTTTTATAGCTAAAAGGAAAAACTGCGAAGGCACCAAGATAATCATTTACCCGGAGCTTACCGTGATGGACTAATTTGGAGGACCTATTGCTTATTCCTGTCACCAAGGCGATAAGAGCCTAAGACGCTTGGGTATTTAAGAGAGTTCGCTCCACCCTCCCTCTGGGGAATCTTCAATAGGAAATCCATTTCACAGTCAGTCATGCATCATAACTCGTTGGCACGCACCTTAAGGTATAAAAAAGGTACGCTCACTTGGTCGCTCGAACCCTTGAGTGGGGAGTCCTAGTCGTGGGCAATCCTTCACCAGCGGGAGTCTTTGTCTACACTCCCATAAGCCCACATGTGAACCCTAGCTATATGACCAATAGAAACCACTCCTTTATGCTAGTGTCTGGGGACTATCATCATTTGGATTCAGTTAGACCTTTCGTCATGAGTTGTGAACTTGTTGGGCAATTTAAACTGGGACGAGTTCGCTTCTTATGACAATTGGGCCAAAAGCTTCTAAAATACCGATGGGCCACTTTGTGTTTGGGCCCTGTAATCATTTGAAGTTATTTAGCCACGTTATCGCGAAAGTGTAAACCTGTTGGGAGATCGACTTGTCCCTTCGCGATTTGGAGAATACCAAACAGAAGCCGGAGGAGAGCTTTAAGGATTATGTAGACCGCTGGAGAAGCCAGCTTCTGAAAATTCAGACTCGGCCCTCAGAGAAGGACCAGGTCAAGATGTTCATCAAGGGCACCAAACCCTCTATTTATGACAAGCTGAGAGGATGACCTCTATGATTACTGATTTTCGACAGTTGAAGGAGACTATCATGGATATTGAGGAGGAAGAAGCGGAGAATAGAAAGTTTTACAGCTTGAATAGGAGGACCGTTGGGGGACCGTCAGGAACTAAGCCCGTTTCTACTGAGGTTGCTGCAATCAGAAACATGTATTTTTCTAACCTAGGTAAGCTTTTGTCTAAAGTGCTTGAGAATTTGAAGAGACGGGGACTCCTCAAACCTTTAGATGCTAGACCACTCCCCAATCCTCCACCACCACACCTTAATATGAACCTATATTACCAGTACCGCCAGCAAAAAGGCCATGACATCGACAACTGTGCCCGTCTCAGACATGAAATCCAAGACCTCATCGACTCCGACAAGATACCAGACCCAAAAAAAGAGCAATCCAATACACACAGAAACTCCATACCTAACTATTACTCTGTTCCACCACCCATCTACATGACTAACCCCGGCCTATCTGAAAGCCTTGTCCTCCAAACCTTTGACCACCAAGCCTTTTGCTTGGGGATATGTGATAGTAGTAGTGAGGATGAAACGGAACGGGGGAAGAATTTCTGAGAGGATTTCTCAAGCAGTGATGAGGAGTAGGTGAAATGAATGACATACAGTGGGTGTTTTTACAGTGATACAATAGAGAAAGGCAATGGAGTGTTGGCAGAAGGCAGAAAAGTGGCTGAGAACGTGGATAATACTGAAGGAGATATAGTGCTGTGTCAGTTGAAGAAGACACAAGCACATGTGAGCATTTGTGAGTTGTTGTGCACATCTCAAGAGCATAGACGTGCCATAGTTGACGCCTTGAGCAAGATAATAGTATCGGAAGATGCCAAACCTATAATATTTATAGGATCGGTGCAGAAGGAAGCTTTGCAGGCCATAAATTTTTCTGAGGAGGAACTTCCAGCAGAGGGAAGGAATCACAATAGGCCACTATTAATAAGAGCTGAAGTAAGGGGCAAGAAGACATCTTGTGTAATGGTGGATGATGGCTCATCTATCAATGTGTGCCCTTTGAAGATCTTATCGAGGTTAGGTATGAAGACGACAGATCTGAGTCCCTCCAATATGACCATCAAGGCATATGATGATAGCAAGTGAGGAGTTGAGGGTACTTTTACTGCAGTGGTCAAAGTGGGCCCAATAGATGATGAGGTCGAGTTCACAGTGCTTGATATTCCGGCCACTTTTGCTTTGCTATTGGGGAGGCCATGGTTTCACAAGCTTGGGGGCGTGCCCTCCACTCTGTATCAGGTCATCAAGTTTCCGTATGGGGGAGAGATTGTCGATATCAGAGCTGAAGTAGACAATGCTGTGGCCGCCTTGGAGATACAACCTTTCACGAGGTTTCAAGTGTCGGTAACCTTTGAGGAGTGAGTGGATCCTAAGGTGGCCATGATCATGGAGAAGATGAAGTTCGAGCCGGGCACAGGTTCGAGTGTTAGAGGAGCATTGCCAGACTTCAAGGGGTAGATCACCAGGAAAGGTTTATGATACAAATTCGATGAGGATAAGCTGAAGACTAAGAAAAAAAGGTTGAAACTGACAGAATATTTTGTGAAAGCCACATGGTACCAAGGATAGCCTGAACCAGTGAAAGTCAACGGGGTCATGGTACCAGGATTTAAGATCTTCCAGGATGTGATGGGTGAGAAACCACTAGTAGAAGAAGTTACAAAGGAGGAAGATAAATGAGAGGAGAAGTTAATGCAGCTGGAAAGCCTGACTCTCGAGGAGAGCAATGAGGCCGAAAAAAACCCGGTTATGGATGACAAAGATAATTATCTCCATGATATATTTGAGTGTACCCCTACATTCATTAATAATAAAGACATTCATTTCGCTTATTTGCCTGAGTCTCTTCCTTTCAACTTGCATGACTTGAGTATATTTGACATCAACTCAACCAAAACAAACACATTTAACATTGGTACACTTGAAAGCCCCAAGGAGGTCTTAATTACAAGTGAGGTTACCTCTGATGAGAGGAAGAAATTAGAGGAAATGTTAGACAAATATGCCAAAGTATTCGCTTGGTCTTATGAGGACATGCCCGGAGTAGACAGAAGCATCGCCTAGCACACGATACCGACTTATCCAAACATGAGGCCAGTAAAACAGAAGATCCGAAGGATGAGACCGGAATGGGCCGAGAAAGTTAGAGAAGAAGTCAAGAAGCAGATAGATGTGGGATTTCTAGAAGTAGTGAAGTACCCCGAGTGGTTGGCAAATATTGTGCCAGTACCGAAGAAAGATGGGAAGGTCAGAATGTGCGTGGATGATAGATACCTTAACAAAGCTTGCCCGAAGGATGATTTTCCTTTACTCTATATAGATGTACTGGTCGATAGTGCGGCTTTATTTTCCATGTACTCGTTCGCAGATGGGTTCTCAGGATATTATCAGGTTCTTATGGCCGAAAAAGACAAGCATAAGTCTACCTTTGTCATAGAGTGGGGTACGTATTGTTGTAAGGTGATGCCGTATGGACTTAAGAATGCAGGAGCCACTTACCAGTGGATGGCCACTACATTATTCCACAACTTGATGCATATGAAGATTGAGGTATATGCGGATGACATGATGGTGAAATCGGAGACAAGTAGCGGACACATAGAAGCACTGGAGAAGTTCATTGAATGAGTCGAAAAATACAACCTACGACTAAATCCCAAGAAGTGCGTGTTCGGAGTAACGTCAGGAAAGTTACTAGGACACACCGTGGGAATGAGAGGAATAGAAGTAGACCATGAGAAGATCAAGATGATTACCGAGATGCCTGCGCTGAAGATAGAGAAAGAAGTGAGAGCATTCCTAGGGAAAATTCAGTACATCAGTCGGTTCATCGCCAAGTTAACGATAGTATGTGAGCCTCTCTTCAAATTACTGAGGAAGGACCAGCCAGTGGAATGGAATGAGCAATGCCAAGAAGCTTTCGACAAGATCAAGGAATACTTGGTGAAACCTCATGTCTTGAAACCTCAAAGACTAGGCACCCTTAGTACTGTATTTGGCCATAGAACCCGAAGCGCTGAGGGCGATGATGGTACAAGCAGATGAGACGGGGGTAGAGTATGTAGTCTACTACCTTAGTAAGAAGATGCTTCCGTATGAAGCCCGATACCAAGAGGTAGAGAAGATCTGTTTGGCAGTAGTGTGGGCGTCCAGAAAATTACATCATTACTTCCAATCTTACAAGATCCATGTAGTAGCAAAGGAGAATCCCTTGAAGTATCTGCATTCAGTACCTTCGCTAGTAGGGAAGTTAGGTAGATGGTTGGTGTTGCTGACAGAGTTTGATATTGAGTACCTCACTTCTAAAGTAATCAAAGGTTGAGCCGTAGCAAAGTTCTTAGCATTACAACCCATAGATGGAGACTAATACAAGTTTGAATTCCCAGACGAGGAGATCTAGATAATAACGGTCTACGGATGGAAGATGTATTTCGACGGAGTGGTAAACTACAAAGGAGCAGAAATAGGATTGTGATAGTGACCCCCGAAGGAGAAACACTGCCCATGGTCAAGAGGTTGACGTTCGGAGTAACCAACAACATGGCTGAGTATGAACTATGGGCCTTCAGATTGATGATATTGATAACCTTGAAGGCTAAGAACGTGAAGGTATATGGAGACTCGATGTTGGTAGTCCGACAGATGCAAGGAGAATGAGAGTTGAAGGAATGATGGTTGAACCCCTACTTATTCCACTTTAGGAGTTTGGAACAGACCCTTCCCGATTGTAAGTTCCAGAACTTGCCACGAGAAGAGAACCAAATGGCAGATGCGTTAGCTATACTAGCCGTAACTTGGGAAAATCCAGAGAAGTTGGTGATGAGACCTCTAGTGTTGACAACGACAAGTAGACCTGTTAACGAGATAGAAAGGGTCTTGGAAGTGGAGGTCGGCGATGGGAAACCCTAGTACTATGATATTCAGCGATACTTAGAACGCGGGGAACTTCCGGAAGAAGCAAGCAGAAAGGACAGGATAGTCATCCAGAATTTGGCTTCTCAGTATGTGAGTTTGAAGGGAGAACTATACAAGAGACAAGTGAATGACATCCAGTTGAAGTGTTTAAAGAAAGAAGAGGCTCAGAAAGCAATGGAAGAGGTACATGCCAGAGTATGTGGACCGCATATGAACAGATTGAATTTGTCTCGCAAGATAGTAAGACAAGACTTCTACTGGTCGACCATGAAAGTTGACTATATGAAGCTGGTAAAATATTGTCATGATTGTCAAGCGCACGGTAACTTGAACCATTTGCCTCACAGAGAGTTGCACGGATTGTCAGAGCCATGGCCTTTCTCAGCATGGGGAATTGACATGATCGGAGAAATTCGACCGCACGCATCGAATGGACATCACTTCATAGTAGTGGCAGTAGACTACTTTTCGAAATGGCCGGAAGCTGAGTCATTTCGTAATGTTACAGAAAAGCAGATGGCAAAGTTCATAGCCAGGAACATCATTTATCGATACGGGATGCCGCATCACGTAGTAACAGACAACGGAGTCCAGTTTCAAGAAGAAACAAAGGCAATGCTATAGAAGTACGAGATAGGACATCACAAGTCGTCACCTGACAGACCGTAAGCAAATGGGGCAGTCGAGGTAGCCAATAAGACAATAAAGAAAATATTAGCCAAAATGACAGAGAACTATAAAGATTGGGCCGACAAACTACCGTATGCCCTATGAGGTACAGAACTTATGTGAGAACAGCAATGAGAGCCACGCCTTATACTTTGGTCTACGGAATGGAAGCAGTATTACTAGTAAAAGTTGATATACAGTCCATACGGGTACTAGCGGAGGCAGAGTTACCTGAACAAGAATGAGCCTTCCAGAGATTTAAACAGTTGGCATTACCGGTTGAAAAAAGAATGAAGTCCCTACATCATATGTAGCTATATCAGAAGAAGTTGGCCCGAGCATTCAACAAGAAGGTGCTCATACTAAGATCATAAAGGGTGATCTGGTACTTAAGTAGTCAAAGCCGTCGATGATAGACCTGAGAGGAAAGTTCATACACAATTGGGAAGGACCTTACTATAGGACACAAAAATCGGTGATGCTGTTTCAGGCTCACGGCCTAGTCGGGAGTACGGAGTAGCCCACGGGGGATTAAACTGGAGAATAATGGAGTCACCACCCAGTGTGAATTGGGAAATGATTTAAGGCCGCACTCACCTCTCACAAGGGAAGACCTCAAACCGTTGGGTTCGGAATGGTCCCTTACTTATGCCACTTGTAATGAACGGATTTTTGCAATAATATAACCAAGTCTACGCAACATACATACACAAGAATAACCTACATCTTAGTTTACATACGACCTATATCTAAGTTTGTATATAACCTATATCTAAGTTCGCATATAACCTATATCTAAGTTTGCATGCATAAAAGTAAGTCGAAATAATGGAAAACACACAATCTCATGAATATATGCGTGAAAGTTTCCTCAAGTGGTACGTGGAGTTGTATCCCAAGTACAGACCGCATTACCGTCCATTCATATTCGGCTATGGAATTTACATCTGGGTTTCCATCTGATATACCACGAGAGGCAACACTCAATCATTAACCTAATGCCACTTTTAACCCAATGTTGACATACATGAATCGTAATAACGCATATGACAATGAATAACCGAAAAGACAAATATACAAAATAACAAGGAAGATAAATAACATAAAACAAATGCAGAAAAATAAAACAACGATAAACAGAATTAAATACCAAATAATAAAAGACTATTAATATGAAATAAATGTGGAATAATAAATATGTGACCAAAGTATTTGGCTGTTTTTCAATGTAGGACTTCGCATACCTGGTTGGACTTATTCCACGTCCAATCAAGTATGCTATGTCCGGGATAATAAAATAAAATATAACAAAGGGTGCCCTCTTGTCTTACCTTTTAAGTCGCTTCCTGGGAGTGCGTTGGGACGTCGCCGGAAGGGTTAATGCTTCATTATTTTTTATGGATTTCTGGTTTACAGTTTCGCTCACTGTTTCATTGCTTCGACCGTGCTTTCTTTCACTGTTTTTCTACTATTTTTCCTTGCTCTTTCGCTTGCTGCTTTGGGGTTGTTTCGGGGGTTGTTTTGGATTTTTTTGGTCATTTCGGTGACTGTTTTGGACTATTTTAGGGTCAGTTTTTGAGCTGGTTTGGACTGTTTTTTGGTTTCGGCTTATGGGGCTAGTTTGGGCGGTGTCTAGGGTCTTTGCTTGGTCGGTTGGTATGTATCTTTTTTTGTTTGGTCGGCAGGTGTGTGTAAGGGTTTATTTCTTTTGTTTGTTCGTTCGGTCAGTGTGGGGTATGAGGCTTTGTCTGTTTGTCTGATCGATGGGGTGTGTCTTTTTTTGTGGCTGTGTTGAATCTATTAGTAAGGGCTGTCGAGAGTGAGTTGGTGAGTGATATTATTGCTGACCATGTGTGTGAAGCTGGGTAGGTCGTATGTGTGAATGGGGGCTGCGCGAGTGTTTGTGAGTGAAGGGTAGTTGTGCGTCCATTGAGGTGAGGGCTGGTCGTGCATGTATGTTATGTTAAAATGGAGTGTGTTGTGTCTTTTTGTGCCTTTGTCTTCATGTGGCTGTGTGTCTTCTGTTTTTCGTGAATCAATGTCTTTTTTGTGTGAGTGGCTTTTATGGATTGCCTTCACGTGGCTCAGTTTGTTGGTTGTTAATTATTCTCTCATTAGGTGCTAAAAGAGTCGGCTGTCTCGATGCTGAGTGTCTAGGGTTTGGGTTTATTATATTATGCGTGTAGTGAGGGAGAAGAGAGTGACTTAGGGTTTTTTGAGTTGTGGCAAGAGGCTAGGGTTGGTGTTTTCGTGAAGCCGAGAGATTTGTTTCTGTTTGTTGCGTTACATGTTGCCGTGTGTTTTTGTGAGAATGAGGAAGGCTCGTGTGTCTTTAGCTATTAGGGCTTATTTTCTTTGTTCGGTTTCTGAGAGAGAGGGGGCGTGAGAGAGAGAGAGGGAGAGTTGTGGAGTGAGCTATAGGTGTCTAAAGGTCTGGTTTATGTCTCTTTTATAGGAGAGGGTTAAGGTTGTCCTTGTTTGGGTAGGAAAGAAATCATGTGAAAGATTTAATTAGCTTGTTATAAGGAAATGATTTCTTTAGTTTATGAAGGTGATTTGATTTGATTTATCTAAATTAGGAATGTGATTTATTTAATTTGAATGTGATTTATTTAATTTAGGAAGGGGGATTTGATTTGATTTTAATTGGATTTAATTTAATTTGTGACATATGTTTTAAATGTTTTAATTATTTTGGATAGGCTTTGGATGGGTGCTGGGTTTTGGACCAAGGCTAAATTTTAAAATAGAGATCCAACGAGTGAACCCGAGGCTAGGCAAACGAATTAAGTCCAACAAAGTATTGATTTCTGAACTTTCTCTTTCGACATCCGTTTACCGTGACTTCCGTAACTTAAAGGGTAGTGCCTCCGTACGAGGCTCATCATCGGGGCTTATATGCAAAAATACAGTGCCTACAGTCACCCCCACTTTGATGGGACTTGTGCAGTGTGTGGCAGTGACTATCTTATCAAAGTTATGCAATGTATTTTTACTTACCTGGCTCGCCAACTGCTGCCTGACTTGCCTACTACTTCGAACTGAGTTGACATGGTGGTGAGGTGCTTCGACCCCAAGGTTCATCCCTGCAAGATGCTGCGATCTATAGGAATCACTACCGAACTGAGCTGGTAAGAGGTGGTCCATTCCCGAACCATTATTGTGAGATGATGAGGGTCTTGTTCCCGAGTTGTGATGAGTTGGTCCATTCTCGAACCATTACTGTGTTGAGATAAGGGTCTTGTTCCTGAAGTATGATAAGGGTCTTGTTCCCGAATTGAGATGAGGTTCTTGTTCCCGAATTGAGATGAGGGTCTTGTTCTCTGAATTGAGATGATGGTCTTGTTCCCTGAATTGAGATGAGGGTCTTGTTCCCTGAATTGAGATGAGGGTCTTATTCCCTGAATTGAGTTGAGATTGATGGCGAGGTGCTGTGACCCTTGGGTCTTGTTCCTAAACCACCGAGTGGGTTTTGTTCCCGAACTGAGTTGAGGGTCTTGTTCCCGATTTGAGTTGAGGGTATTGTTCCCTTTTGTAGGCCTTGTTCCCAAATTGAGCTGCGAGTCTTGTTCTCGATTGTGGGTCTTGTTCCCACATTGAATTGTGGGTCTTGTTCTCGATTGTGGATCCTGTTCCCAAATTGAGCTGCAGGTCTTGTTCCCGATTGTGGGTCTTATTCGCAGATTGAGTTGGGTCTTGTTCCCGATTTTGGGTCTGGTTCCCAAATTGAATTACAGGTCTTGTTCCCAATTGTGGGTCTTGTTCCCAAATTGAATTACGTGTCTTGTTCCCGAAATATTTATCTTTTCCGCTCTTCTTCAAAACCTGTGAACAAAAACAAAGTAAAATGGTGTGTATATGACATGTATGCATGTATGCATGGATATGTTTCCTATTCGCTGGGTTAGGTATTCCTTGTGCTCCTCGGTGTCCTTTTCTTATAACTGTCTTTGGTCGCCCCCTGGGTCTGCTTATAATTTCCTTCTGCCAGTTCTTTTCTGGTGATTGCTCAGTTCTCTTTTGTCTTATGGCTCAAGTTCTCGTTATATCCCTTTATTCGCGGGGTGGTAGACTGGTCGCCCCATTCTTGGTTTAGCTTTCTGCTCTCCGCTGTTTGCATTAGGTCAAGGTGGACCACATGATATGGCATTCTATATCATCATATTATATCACATGCTATGAAATAGTCCCAATAGTTACACATATTATTGCCCTCAAAGGATACCTAGTATCGAAACCAGAGAACCTTCAAAGTACTTGATGTAACTTAAATCTGACCGTTTGAATAAATGATCTGGACCAGACTCAAACTGTGTGTGTGCTAAGATTCTTTTACAGCTTGATCCTTGGGTAAGCAAGCTCAATGATTTTGTTTCGAAGAATGGGATCGATGGGTCAAACCAACCTAAATGTCTTGATCATGCTCTGTAATTACCTTTCCGTACTCAATGTGATATGATTTTCTTTTCCTTTTCTTTCTTCTCTTTTTCGTCTTCTTTTTTTTTTCAACATACCTACCCTTTAAGGTAGCATTTCTTCTCATGGTGTTCCTAATACTCACCCATGGGTAGCTTCACGCTTATCGGTTATAGGTGGTTTATATTTTCTTTTTTTGGTTTCTAACCATACCACATATCGTAACACAAGTAAGTCAGGATGGACATATAAGCGAACAGTCATTCGTCAATCTGCACTCTCTTCAACTAGTCACCTTGCTGACTACTCAGGCTTTCACTGCTACGATCCTATAGTTAAGTGCTCGTGAGTCTAGTCAAGATCATCTACTCAAAATATCAGATGAGAGTATCTCTCGCACTTATCGTTTCTAAGGTTTCACCCTACAGCAAATAATTTCATCATCGGACTCATGCATAACTATTGAGGAAAAAAACTCGAACGAGTAGGAAAAATCAATGTCTTTATTATTAATAAATGTATGACTAAAATTGAATCAGATCAGGAAAGTGAGCATCTCCGAAAGTTGCAGCCTCGCCTTTTTCCATCTTCTTGCTTCTTTCAAACATTATATTCTCCAACTACAGTAGTTTTTTTTCCTATTTACTTCCCCTTATTGCAACCTCTTCCTTGTCAATGTTTGAGAAGTTTTCCCAGAAATCCCCTTTTTGCTCTATCTCATCTTTACTACTGTTGCCCCGTATCCCGATGCAGGAAGTTTGGTGGTTGTGAGTTTGGAGGACAAGGCTGTCGGGTAGGCCGGAGTTGATCATGTGGGTGGGTGAAGAGTTTCTCTGTGTATTGGGTTGTTCTTTTTCTGGGTCGGGTATTTTATGGGCATCAATGAGGTCTTGGATTTCATGCCTAAGGTGGGTGTATTTTTCAGTTTCATGGCCTTTTTGCTGGTGGAGGTAACAATATAGGTTTAGGTCAAGGTAGCGGGGCACATGGTTTGGAAGTGGTTTGGGTTCTAAGGGATTTAGGAGTCCATGCCTTTTTAGTTCTTTAAATACCTCTGAAAATGATCTACCAAAATTGGAGAATTGCCTGTTTCTGATAGGGGCGACATTAGAAGGAATGGGATTGGTCCCTGAAGGTCCCCTAATGACCTTTCTATTCTGGTTACAGAACCTCCTATTATTGGCTATATGAGGTACAGTCAAACTGGCCACAGCGGTGGTCAAAGCTTGCAACTCCTCGGTAACCTTAGTGAGACTAGTCTCCAGCTGATCCATATGAGATCGTTCGTTAACCGACTCACTCATGTTGGCTAGTGGTCCTTTGACAAGTCTTCCTTCTTCCCTAACCCAAGGAGTATCTATGGTGGCTTTTAAAAACGCAAGTTAGCATGTATGCGTGCGATGCATGAAATATATAAGCCCGTTAAGGTTTTCATACAAGTTGTTCTATTATCATTTTAAAGCATTCAATCATACTATTACGAGGTGCAAACTTATCCCAGTTGAAAAAAGCCCAACAGGTTTACACTTTTGCGATAACATGACTAAACAACTTCAAATGATAAGAGGCCCAAACACAAAATGGCCTATTCACATTTTAGAAGCTTTTGGCCTAATTATCATAGGACACGAACTTGTCCCAGTTTAAATGGCCCAACAAGTTCACATCGTCTGACAAGAAGTCCAACTGATTCCAAATGATGATGGTCCCAAACACAAGCATAAAGGAATGGTTTCTATTGGTCATACAACTATGGTTCACATGTGGGCTTATGGGAGTGTAGGCAAAGGCTCTCGCTGGCAAAGGATTGCCCACAACTAGGACTCCCCACTCAAGGGTTCGAGCGACTAAGTGAGCGCACCTTTTTTATACCTTAAGGTACGTGCCAACAAGTTATGATGCGTGACTGACTGTCAAATGGATTTCCTATTGAAGATTCCCTAGAGGGAGAGTGGAGCGAACTCTCTTAAATACCCAAGCCTCTTAGGCTCTTATCACTTTAGTGACAAGAATAATCAATAGCTCATCCAAATTAGTCCATCACAGTAAGCTTCGAGTAAATGATTATCTAGGTGTCTTCACAGCTTTTCCCTTCACCTATAGAAAAGTAGTGAATGAAGTAAGACACCAAACCATTACTTAGCTCTAATAATGCCTTTGATTAAACCCTTTCAACCCACTGTAGACATGGTTAACTAAAGTACAAATCACAAACATTAAAAGACATTATTTCGAGGCCGATTCTCTATCCCCAGTGGAGTCGCAAAACTGTAGGACACAGAAATTGGAGATGATGTTCCAGGCTCGCGGCCTAGTCGGGAGTACGGAGTAGCCCACGGGGGACTAAACCGGAGAATAATGGAGTCACCACTCAGTGTGAACTGGGAAATGATTTAAGGCCGCACTCACCCCTCGCTTGGGAAGACCTCAAACCGTTGGGTTCGGAATGGTCCCTTATTTATGCCACTTGTAATGAATGGATTTATGCGATAATATAACCAAGTCTACACAACATACATACACAAGAATGACCTACATCTAAGTTTGTATACGACTTATATCTAAGTTCGCATTTGACCTATATCTAAGTTCGCATATAACCTATATCTAAGTTTGCATGCATAAAAGTAAGTAGGAATAACGAAAAGCACACAATCTCATGAATATATGCGTGAACGTTTCCTCAAGTGGTACTTGGAGTTGTATCTCAAGTACAGACCGCACTACCGTCCATTCGGATTCGGCTACGGAATTTAGTCTAGGTTTCCGTCCGATATACCACGAGAGGCAACACTCAATCATTAACCTAATGCCAATTTTAGCCCAATGTTGACATACATGAATCGTAATAACGCATATGACAGTGAATAACCGAAAAGATAAATATACAAAACAACAAGGAAGATAACTAATATAAAACAAATGCAGAACAATAAAACAACGACAAACAGAAATTAAATACGAAATTACAAAAGACTATTAATATGAAATAAATGTGGAATAATAAATATGTGACCAAAGTATTTGGCCGTTTTTCAATGTAGGACTTGACATATCCGGTTGGACGTATTCCACGTCCAATCAAGTATACCATGTCCGGGATAACAAAATAAAATATAACAAAGAGTGCCCTCAGGTCTTATCTTTTAAGTCGCTTCCCGGGAGTGCGTTGAGACGTCACCGGAAGGGTTAAGGCTTCATTATTTTTCTGGATTTTTGGTTCATAGTTTCGCTCACTGTTTCACTGCTTCGTCCGTGCTTTCCTTCACTGTTTTTCTACTATTTTTCCTTGTACTTTCGCTCGCTATTTTGGGGTTGTTTCGGGGGTTGTTTTGGACTATTTTCGAGTCGTTTCGGGGACTGTTTTGGACGGTTTTAGGGTCAATTTTTGAGCTAGTTTGGATGGTTTTTTGGTCTCAGCTTATGGGGTTGGTTTGGACGGTGTCTAGGGTCTTTGCTTGGTCGGTTGGTGTGTATCTTTGTTTGTTTGGTCGATAGGTGCGTGTAAGGGTTTATTTCTTTTGTTTGTTTATTCGGTCATTGTGGGTGTTAGTGTTCCTAGAACATGCCAAGGATCTAATAAGCATGAAAAGGTGTTCATAAATTCAAATATAAGTTACGGAATACTTACAATGAACGGATTTGAGCTTTAAAATTTTTGAGAAGATCTCCAAGATCCAAGCTTTGTTGATGATTCCAACTCTTGAAGTGGTTTCCCTATCACCTTAGTTGATTTCTACAAGTGCTAGCTTTGTTGATTTTGCCACAAAATCAAAGAGAGGGAGGCCATGGTTCACGCCCATTTGGTGAGAGTATTAGGGTTTTCCTTTTTCCAAAATGTGTTACAAGCGTTGGATGTGAAGAGAGAGAGAAGGCTTTTTGGTTTTGTTAAAGGGTTTTACCCTTTTACCCAAAATCATGTAGTTGGGGCAAAATGGTTTCACCTAAACCAAGTGGTTGGAAAATGGTATTGGCTTAAATGCCAACTACCCTCCCAATTACCACATTAAAGTGGGCCCCATATTTGAATTCAAAATTCAAATATCTCTACGAACATTTGCCGCGTCTCGGTTCCGTTTAATCCGATTAAACGAACTTTCATCGCTAAATAATTAAATCTAATTTAATTAAATAACGATGCCTCGCAAATATATTACGAACTTCGTTTGCGAAATAATTCTAAATTAATTCGTTCGTCCGTATTAAAGTCCGACTTTAATTTCGTAGTGAAATCGAATTCATATTAATATATCCGATATATTAATTTTAGCCCAAACGAATAAATTAAATAAAAAAATCAAATTAACTATTAAATTTATTCTACCGATTAATTCCAAATTAATCACGTTCTCTCTTTTCCGAACACATTTAATCCCAGATTAAATAATACCTTAATTAATTCCAGATTAATTTTCTCTCTCTTAATTAATCCCAGATTAATTCTCTCTCCTAATTATTCCCAGATTAATTCTAATTAAATCAACTGTCATCGGTGAATCTCTTGGAAGCGACCCAAGCGATCCCTGGATATGTTGGCAGTAAATACGGTTATCGGATTATCCGAATACGTGCGTACCTCATACCACGTGCTTACCGATTTACAAGACATGGTTGGCTTCTAGCAAAGCACCGTGCCTACCGAATTCTCCAGAAATATTCTTACTGGAGTATATAATCTATGTCAGGCGTAGTATACGTAGTATTGCATATTGCGATACAGTATCAGGTGTCACGTGCTAGGCCTGGGGCTGGAATTGTGTCTGCCCCGTACGAAGCACATGTCGGATGTCTAGTAACTAGTCTCTATAATCGGATGAACATGACCTAGTCATATCATCCCGATGGCTGCAGTACTTAAGAGCAGCAGTACCGTATCCTACGTGACATCATCTCCACTATGACTGGAGTGATACTTCCGTCTTGACATCACACCCAATACACTAAGATTCTCAATACACCCAGCAGAGGCGTACACAGAACCTGTTAAAGCCCTGGACGACCAAAACCAAAGAATATTGATTGTCGCAAGTATTAGCGGTGCAAGTCTCAGGTTAAGACCAAATACACCTACCTTGATTTCGAACTTCCATAGACACGTAGTCATACTACCAATGGAATTCCGACAGGTCTATCCAGAGCGAAGCTGTTTCCGTACCATCGGTAAACACAACCTCCTATTACACTTGCATGAGTATCCAATACCCATATATATGAGAACTATGCTATTGTGCCCTCATAAATCGCACAAGTGTAATACTAGTCTATTTCGCATTATCGATGTTCAGTCTCGATAATACTACGACTAGGGATATTTAATGATTAATCTTTCGAGGACTGATACTGTCTCATATCATCTCAATCCAGGAACTAATCATAAGGACCTCATATCATTTATACATCTAGATGATCTAATCACAAATGATAAGAGTGCAATCTCATTGTCACATAGTTAATTTGTACAACAACACCATGATCTGTACAAACAGTGACGCTATGGGTCATAATTGTCCAACAATCTCCCACTTGGCCTATAGCCAGTCACTTAAGTGTCAAACACTCGCACTATGTTCGGTTCGCTCAAACTGAAGAGGAAATGCTTTCGTCAGCGGATTTGCGTGATTATCGTCTGATGTGATTTATTTGATCATCACATCGCCATGATGTATGATCCGAACGAATCAGATGAATAGTTGAAGTATATCTGGATCGTTGATGAGACCATTAATTCTTTAGCCTGTGCTGACGCCTAGCTCAGCTGCTAACAGAACTATATCTAATCTAATTAGATATATTATCGACCCAAATGGCTTCTATTGCTGCCTCAGCCACAACAATAATCCGCATTTGTTGTTTATTCGGTAACATTATCTTGCTTGGAAGATTTCCAACTCACTGTTCCGTTATTCAAACTGTATAGTACCGTTATTTTTATCGGTCAGGAAACTTGCAGCAGTGATCCCAGTTCAAGTTTTCATTCTCCATAGTTTAAGACATCATCCTTAGTTCTCTAAGATACTAACGGATGTTCTTAATATCAATCCAGTGAATATCACTTGGATTGACCTATTTGTGACTCCATATGCTCAAAGCGTATGAGACACCAGATAACGTACAATTTTTCAATGTACGATTTCTCATAGAGTGTTAACAACTTTAAATCTATCACAGTAGATCATTATTCATAGAATAAAGGTTGTTTCTCTCAAGAATTCTACGGAGAATTTTCATGAAAGCCAAGCTTTCACCGATTGTAATATGGGAATATTATTTCCAAGAAATGACATATCATCATTATTTAGGACAGTCACTTTCAGTGCACTCCCACTAACCTCTTTATATACACAAGAATCATTTCTCGTTTTTGAATTAAATCATAAACCATTATGATTACATCAAAATGATAATTCCAAGAACCTAATGCTTGCTTCAATCCAAACATGGATCGAATAACTTGCAAACCTTGTTTGCTAGTTTTGATACGACAAAATCGTCAGGATGTTATAAACATCCTCCAAATAGGTTTCCGTTTAAGGAAAGCGATTTTTGACGTTCTGCTGTTATATTTCATAAATGAAACATGCAGCTTTATCAAGCATTATCCAAATGGATTTACCATGGTAACAGTTAAAAGGTTGAATCGTAATCAACACAATGTTGATAACGATACCTTTCCGCTACAAGCCTAGCTTTGTACATTGGTATGTTGCCATTCATGTACGTCTTCCTTGAAGACTTATATAGTACCAGTAGGCACAATGCCTTGCGGTACATCAACTAGTATTCTAAACACAGTTGATATACATGGAATCCATTTCGGATTCATATGACACTTTACCATAATAGGGAGTTGATATCTTGTATCACTACCTCATACGTAGTCAGTTGGTATACCTAAAAAAGATAGACATCTTTATGAGGTGAGATCAGAAACCCATACCCCAGGTTGTTTTCTGACTTTCTCCGATCTATGCGGTTCTTGTGTATTAGAAGATTACTGGTACAGTTTCATCCTTGATGAACTGTTTGTGTTCCATTTCGGACTTGGTGCCTTGAATAGTTTTACTCCGATTTTCATCGAGTTTTACTATCCTTCCACTTACCACTGCGTATCGGTATTCCTCTTAGGAAAACCGCATGGTGAGCAATAATTAAATTGTTCTCTAGTGAGTTGTATAAGTACTATACATCTGGTTTCCCTAGGATAACCTACAGTTGGCACTTGTCCAATTTGGGTTCTTGTTTGGTATCATCCAAACGTATGCCCATCATTCCCAAATCATCAGGAATGAGAAAACCCTGTTTCTTTCCTGTTCATATCTAATATGAAATCTGTCAAACAGATTTTCATGGAACCTTATTCAAAATAAGTATTGCACTGTTAATGCTTTTCCCTTTGAAGGGAAATGGTAGCTCAGATCGACTCATGATTAACCTTATCATGTCTAACAAAATTTGGTTTCTCCGTTCGGACACATCGTCAAATTGACATGTTCCAGGAGGAGTCCTCATTGAAAAAATACTATACCCTTTCAAGTAATTTGAGAAACATATTGCTTAAATATTTTCATCATGGTCTAACCGTGATGGTATAAATACTTTATCCGGTCTGTTTGTCCATTTCGTGTCGAAACTCTAAAAGTTTCTGATTTGTGTTTCAGAAGAAACACATAACCATAACGCGATGCCATATCCGTAAAGGTCATGAAATATTCATATCCACCTCTAGCCTAGCTAGATATGGGCCCACTTGCATCACTATGAACAAGGGCTAACAGATCAATGGCACTCATACTGTTACCAAGTAAATAGTGTTTTAGGTACTTTTACCTAATAAACTAGATTCGTAGACATCATTTGAATGGAATCAAATCTGTCATAGTACCCACTCTTCAAAAGTGCAGATATACGAGTCTTGTTTAATTGTGTCCCAAACTACAATGCCACAATGAAGTTTTTTCTGATCAAATCAGTTTAATCTATTAGTTTGTCATGTCATATGTTTGAGATTTATTTATATTCAAAATATAATACTGTTATCACATCTAATGTGTTTATCTCAATATCATCTTTATATATGAAACACTTTAGTGTTCTAGAATATAAAGGTATACTTGCAACGAGTTATACTCGATATAGAGATAATTTTCTAGTCAAACTAGTTACATTATAACAGTTTCCTAATTTAAGTACATACCCGAAAAGGTAGTTCCTAAACTTAGGTATCTACGGTAATACAGTGGACTTCGTCCGTTTCCAATTCGTAGATTAATCTCAATATAAAGTCAGTATCCTGCTCAAAGCAGATTCTGCACATTAGTACATATATTCATGTACCACTTTTAGTATCTAAAATCCTATTTTAATACTATTAGTGAACATGTTATGACAAACATATTTGAAGTCAGAGCCTTGCCCGTCTTCAATTCCTTCATGTCTGCTTGTCCATACGGCAGTCACGCTTCAGTGACCCCGTTGCCCACAGTTTAGGCAGACATCTTGGGATATGTCCTTTATCTTCCCAGAAGATTATAATGATCTTGCCTTTGCCCTTTTCTACAACTCAGAAGCCTTTGGCCAAGCCTTGGCCTTCTAGAGTATCAAAGTAGAGTGCGCCTTGCGCTACTTGCCTTATTGCAAACTTTGCTTTGTCTCCTTGAGAATGGCCATTAACTCTCAAGAGTCATTAATTACAATTTAATAATTGTAAGATCTAAGAATAGATCTTGAAGATCCTTCAATTCTTCATCATACTTTAAGATCTAATCCTTAGTTCTGATTAGGAAATTAAGGAGTCTATGACAAGTATAATTGATTAAGCACTAAAGTTATCATCACATGAATCTTCCAAAGATCATGCTCTACTTATTTGCTTAACTCTGGGCTTAGGCCTAATATTTTATTTTATCAATTAAGTAACTTATTAGTTTACCAGGACCATCCAGAAATTTTATTCCCAATTTGAAAATTAAAATCGTTTAAACCATTTTCCTTTGGATTATGTTTTAAACTCTAATCTTCCAAATTTAACCTTGATTCTAATAGTACACTATTTAATCAACGATTTCAGATACAATTTAATGTAATGATTACTATAGTTCTAACTATATAAATCATTACAATTTTATTGGTTAAAATCAAATGTATATTGATTACTATAATCCAATTATATAATCAACTATAAATGATGGTAATATTCAATATATTGATTATATAATTCAATTAATATCAACTAAAAATGAAGGGTAAAGTTCAAAATATATTGATTACTTTATAATCCAATATATAATCAACTATAAATGAAGTAGTTTGAATACAGTCCATGTGTTAATTAAAACAACAATTAAATATTAGTCCAACTAATACTTTAATTATTTGAGAGATATTTGATATGAGCGCGGTTTGGTAAGTTATTAAACGAATATTGCAAATTCAATTCTTGCCTCCCACTATTTTTCAGCAAGCCTCTACCCTCTGTCGGTACTCGGGAAACCTAGTTTCCTAGTGGGCTAGGATCCTGTTAAATAACACACAATCTTGACTTTGGCCAACAAATTGTATGATACTTAACTAGGTAGATCTCCAAGATCAATGGATCTAATCCAATTTCTAGATCCAGTAGGGGGACATCCAAGTCCGAAACATATAACTTATATATGCCAATATATCCAATTTATTTTCCTAACTTTTCCTCTGAATCAACTAAGCCTTGGCTTTAGCACAACAAGCTTAATGATTCCAGTTAAGCGGGACCCATTGACATGGAAAGCTTTGTAATCAATGTCGATGGACAAGAAGTGATCTTGACTTTGGCCAACAAATCACGACTTGGACAAGACACCGATATGGAACAAAACTCTCATGATCAAACACATCTCGCAATTGACAAAGGTCTTGACTTTGGCCAACAAACCAATGCCAACTTTGGATCTTGAGTAAGAATCACTCAACGGAAGAAAAATGCTTAATATGTTTTGAGGGTTTTTCGCGTGCAAATTGGCAAACCAATTTATTATCTTTATTAGGTCCCATCTACACCCTAAGCATGCATTCTAAAAGCATAATAAAGGCGCGATAAATAAATAAATTAATAATGATATGCGGATGGATATCTACAAATTATTCCTAGAACAAATCACTCCATTTCCTCTCCCCAGCTAGAACTATTCTAACTTCTACCCAATAACATAATACAATAAAGAAAACCTATTTACATTGAGGGGAATTGGTGGGAAGAGAATACACAGAGTAAAGAGATAAAAGGCTGGACATGTAGGTCCAATTTAATAAATTCTAAATTTATTACAATTTCCAAAATTGCCCTTGCCCTTCTAAGTCCATCCGATAGACATTATTCATACAACACATTCATGTATCATCAAAATCATGTTATTCAATCAATCTAATCCAATAATTAATCTTTGAATTAATGATCATCCAATGTTAAACAACGATTTGATTTGCGCGAGTCAAACTCGTTTAAAAATAAATACTCAAAGTAAGTATCTTGAATTATATTGAACTACAACTTTAAATCCAATTAATTGTATTCAATACTAATTCCAATTTAATTCTAAATGAAATATATACACTACTTATAAGCCTTAAAGACTTGGATTCCAAATCCAATCTTAATGGGTCTCAAAGGCTAAATAACATCCAATGTCATTTTAATTAAAGTCCAATGAGCTTTTAATTAATTCTTAGGCATGAGCTTTGGCCATATGGATCAAACCTAAAATGCCAAGGCCCAATAGGAATCACCCTATTGCCAACAAAATTAATTTAGGCCCATTAGGCCCAATTAATTCTTTAAAGGGCCAAGTGATGTATTTGGACTTTATGGAATTGGTTTTGGGCCCAATTGGATCCAATCCATAAGTCCAAAACCAAACTTGGTCAAACCAAGCCTATTAAGCCCAAATACCATTTTAGCCCAATTAATAATTAAAGGCTTATTAACATAACTATAATATTCCAAATATCACAATTATTTTAATTAAAGTGTATAGCCACAATTAATAATTAAACTCAATATTTCCAAAATACCAATTAACTTAATTAATCATGCTTAATCCATCAATTCATGCACAACACAAATTGAAGCCAAAATAGATCATTTCATGCTCAAAAACAAATTGAATCCTAAATTCATCATTTCATGCTCAAATGCTCTTTGATTTAACATAAACATTATTGACTTTGATTCCAATCCAATCAAACCAACAATCACATTTAAACAGCATTTTAAACACATCATTTCATGTTACAAAAAAAAAAAAACTGCAGTCCACTGCACTATAGTATTCGGCCAACCTAAAAATTTTTAATTTTTGATTCGTTTGATTTATTTCAAATCTAATCATGCATAACTCTAAGTTAACATAATCTAAGCATGCTCAAAACATCAATTTGAAGGAATCATGCTCAAAACACAAAAGCCCCAAATTTTAGTCTCATAAACCCTAAAATTTTCATGCTTGAAATTGGCTCTGATACCATTGTTAGTATTCCTAGAACATGCCAAGGATCTAATAAGCATGAAAAGGTGTTCATAAATTCAAATATAAGTTACGGAATACTTACAATGAACGGATTTGAGCTTTAAAATTTTTGAGAAGATCTCCAAGATCCAAGCTTTGTTGATGATTCCAACTCTTGAAGTGGTTTCCCTATCACCTTAGTTGATTTCTCCAAGTGCTAGCTTTGTTGATTTTGCCACAAAATCAAAGAGAGGAGGCCATGGTTCACGCCCATTTGGTGAGAGTATTAGGGTTTTCCTTTTTCCAAAATGTGTTACAAGTGTTGGATGTGAAGAGAGAGAGAAGGCTTTTTGGTTTTGTTAAAGGGTTTTACCCTTTTACCCAAAACCATGTAGTTGGGGTAAAATGGTTTCACCTAAATCAAGTGGTTGGAAAGTGGTATTGGCTTAAATGCCAACTACCCTCCCAACTACCACATTAAAGTGTGCCCCACATTTGAATTCAAAATTCAAATGTCTCTACGAACATTTACCGCGGCTCGGTTCCGTTTAATCCGATTAAACGAACTTTCGTCGCTAAATAATTAAATCTAATTAATTAAATAACGATGCCTCGCAAATATATACGAACGTCGTTTGCGAATTAATTCTAAATTAATTCGTTCATTCGTATTAAAGTCCGACTTTAATTTCGTAATGAAATCCAATTCATATTAATATATCCGACATATTAATTTTAGCCCAAACGAATAAATTAAATAGAAAAATCAAATTTAACTATTAAATTTATTCTACCGATTAATTCCAAATTAATCGCGTTCTCTCTCTTCCGAACACATTTAATCCCAGATTAAATAATACCTTAATTAATCCCAGATTAATTTTCTCTCTCTTATTTAATCCCAGATTAATTCTCTCTCTTAATTAATCCCAGATTCATTCTAATTAAATCAACTGTCATCGGTGAATCTTTGGGAAGCGACCCAAGAGATCCCTGGATATGTTGGCAGTAAATATGATTATCGGATTATCCGAATACGTGCGTACCTCGTACCACGTGCTTACCGATTTACAAGACATGGTTGGCTTCTAGCAAAGCACCGTGCCTACCCAATTCTCCAGAAATATTCTTACTGGAATATATAATCTATATCAGGTGTAGTATACGTAGTACTACGTATTACGATCCAGTATCGGGTGTCATGTGCTAGGCCTGGGGATGAAATTGTGTCTGCCCTGTACGAAGCACATGTCGGATGTCTGGTAACTAGTCTCTATAATCGGATGAACATGACCTAGTCATATCATCCCGATGACTGCAGTACTTAAGAGCACCAGTACCGTATCCTACGTGACATCATCTCCACTATGACTGGATTGATACTTTCGTCTTGACATCACACTCAATACACTACGATTCTCAATACACCCAGCAGAGGTGTACACATAACCTGTTAAAGCCCTGGACGACCAAAACCAAAGCATATTGATTGTCGTAAGTATTAGCGGTGCAAGTCTCAGGTTAAGACCAAATACACCTACCCTGATTTCGGACTTCCATAGACACGTAGTCATACTACCAATGGAATTCCGAGGGGTCTATCCAGAGTGAAGCTGTTTCCATACCATCGGTAAACACAACCTCCTATTACACTTGTATGAGTATCCAATACCTATATATATGAGAACTATGCTATTGTGCCCTCACAAATCGCACAAGTGTAATACTATTCTATTCCGCATTATCGATGTCAAGTCTCGATAATACTACGACTAGGGATATTTAATGATTAATCTTTCGAGGACTGATACTGTCTCATATCATCTCAATCCAGGAACTAATCATAAGGACCTCCTATCATTTATACATCTAGATGATCTAATCATAAATGATAATAGTGTAATCTCATTGTCACACAGTTAATTTGTACAACAACACCATGATCTGTACAAACAGTGACGCCATGGGTCATAATTGTCCAACAGTGGGGTATTAGGCTTTGTCTGTTTGTCTGATCAATGGGGTGTGTCTTTTTTGTGGCTGTGTTGAATCTATTAGTAAGGGCTGTCGAGAGTGAGTTGGTGAGTGATATTATTGCTGACCATGTGTGTGAAGCTAGGTAGGTCGTATACGTGAATGAGGGCTGCGCGAGTGTTTGTGAGTGAAGGGTAGTTGTGCGTCCATTGAGGTGAGGGCTGGTCGTGCATGTATGTTACGTGAAAAAGGAGTGTGTTGTGTCTTTTTTTGCCTTTTTCTTCACGTGGCTGTGTGTCTTATGTTTGCCGTGAATCAATGTCTTTTTTTTTGTGTGAGTGGCTTTTGTGGATTGCCTTCACGTGGCTCAGTTTGTTTGTTTTTAGTTATTCTCTCATTAGGTGCTAAAAGAGTCGGCTGTCTCGATGCTGAGTGTCTAGAGTTTGGGTTTATTATATTATGCGTGTAGTGAGGGAGAAGAGAGTGACTTAGGGTTTTGTGAGTTGTGGCAAGAGGCTAGGGTTGGTGTTCTCGTGAAGCCGAGAGATTTTTTTTTGTGGCGTTACATGTTGTCGTGTGTTTTGTGAGAATGAGGAAGGCTCGTGTGGCTTTAGCTATTAGGTTTAATTTTCTTTGTTCAGTTTCTGAGAGAGAGATGGTGAGAGAGAGAGAGGGAGAGGTGTGGAGTGAGCTCTAATAGGAGAGGGTTAGGGTTGTCCTTGTTTGGGTAGGAAAGAAATCATGGGGAAGATTTAATTAGCTTATTATAAGGAAAAGATTTCTTTAGTTTATGAAGGTGATTTGATTTGATTTATCTAAATTAGGAATGTGATTTATTTAATTTAGAAAGGAGGATTTGATTTGATTTTAATTCGATTTATTTTAATTTGTGACATGTGTTTTAAATATTTTAATTATTTTGGATTGGGCTTTGGATGGGTGCGGGGTTTTGGGCCAAGGCTAATTTTAAAATAGAGATCCAATGAGCGAACTCGAGGCTAAGCAAACGAATTAAGTCCAACAAAGTATTGATTTCTAAACTTTTCCTTCCGACGTTCGTTTTCCGTGACTTTCGCAACTTAAAGGGTAGTGCCTCCGTACGAGGCTCATCATCGAGACTTATATGTAAAAATGCAGTGCCTAAAGCTACATAGTCAAGAAAGTGATGGGAAACGGGACAGTGAGACTGTCAGATTTAGAAGGGAATGAGTTCACCGAGCCAATCAATGTGGACAGATTGAAGTAGTAGTTTTCCTAAGGAAGAGAAGACCGAGCGATCACCGGGAGGACTGGCGGAAAACCTAACCCAACGGAATAGGAAATTCATCCACGCATGCATGCATACATGTAAAATACTTGCATTTTTTTTGGTGTTTTGTTCCGTTTTGTATTCATAGGTTTCAAAGAAAAAAAAGAGAAAGCAGCAAAGGCAAAGCCAACCAGAAACAGCAACATAGCATCATCAGTTTCGGGAATGAATCCCAGGGTTGAGGCCCACATCAGTATCAGTTTCGGGAATGAATCCCACTGTTGAGGCCCACATCAATATTCATTTCGGGAATGAATCCCAGAGTAAAGGCCCACATCAGTATCAGTTTCGGGAATGAATCCTAGGCACGAGGCCCACATCACCAACAGTTCTCAAGAATGAATCCCAGGGGGTAAAGCTCGCATTGTCAGCAGTTGAAAGGAAGAATCCCAGTGGAGTGAAAAAAAGAGAGAGAGAAGTCCTTGATGGTTAGACATATGTCCAGTGATGAAATTGCTTGCTGTAGGGTGAAATCTTAGAAACGATAAGTGCGAGATGTGCTCTCATCCGATATTCTGAGTGCTTGATCTCGGCTAGACTCGTGGACACTTAATTACAGGATCTTAGGAGTAGAAGCCTGAGTAGTCGGTGAGACGACTAGTTGAAGAGATGACGGATCAGTGAATGACCATTTGCTTAGATGTCCATCCTGATTTACTTTTATTACGATATGTGATATGGTTGGAAACGAAGAAAAAGTCTCTGAAGAGGAAAAATAAATCACCTATAATCGATAAGCGTGAAGCTACCCATGGGTGAGTATTAGGACCACCATGCGGAGAAATACTACCTTAAAGGGTAGATGTGTTGAAAAAAATGCAAAATAAAGAGACGAAAGAAAAGAAAAAGAAAACTATATCATGTTGAGTATGAAGAAGTAATTGCAGAGTACGATCAAGACATCTAGTTTGGTCAGACCCACTTATCCCATTCTTCGAGACAAAATCATCGAGTTGGCTTACTTAAGGATCAAGCTGTGAAAGAACCTTGGTACACACACACACTTGGACTCTAGTTCAGATCATTTTTCAGACGGTCGGATTTGAGTTGTATCAAGTACTTTGAAGGTTCTTTGGTTTCGACACTAGACATCTTTTGAGGACGAAAATATGTGTAACTATCAAGATTATCTTGTAAAAGGCAGTACAGTATGTCGGTATGTAACGACACATTATGAGATCTACTCTGACCTAACGAAAGCAGAAAAGAGCTGAAACATAAACCGAGCCTTGGGGCGACCAGCCTATCTTTTTTGTCATACATTAACGGTTCGGGAATGGACCATCTTACAGTAATGGTTCGGGAATGGACCATCTCACAGTAATGGTTCGGGAATGGACCACCTCACAGTAACGATTCTGGAATGGACCACCTCACAGTAACGGTTCGGGAATGGACCTCCTCACAGTAACGGTTCGGGTATGGACCACCTCACAGTAACGGTTCGGGTATGGACCCCTCACAGTAACGGTTCGGGAATGGACCACCTCACAGTAACGGTTCAGGAATGGACCATCTCACAGTAACGGTTCGGGAATGGACCACCTAGAGATCGCAGCATCTTGCAGGGATGAACCTTGGGGTCGAAGCACCTCACCACCATATCAGTTCAGTTCGGTAATATTCCTAGAGATTGCAGCATCTTGCAGGGATGAACCTTGGGGTCGCAGCACCTCACCTCCATATCAGTTCAGTTCGGTAGTGATTCCTAGAGATCGCAGCATCTTGGATGGATGAACCTTGGGGTCGAAGCACCTCACCACCAGATCAACTCAGTTCGAAGCAACAGGCAAGTCAGACCGCAGCTGGTGAGCCAGGTAAGTAAAAATACATTGCATAACTTTGATAGGATTGTCACTATCACACACTGTATAAATCCCATCAAAGTGGAGGCGACTGTAGGCACTGTATTTTTGCATATAAGTCCCGATGATGAGCCTCGTATGGAGGCACTACCCTCTAAGTTACGGAAGTCGCGGGAAACGAACATCGGAAGGGAAAACTCAGAAATCAATATCTTGTTGGGCTCAATTCGTTTACTTAGCCTCGGGTTCGCTCGTTGGACCTCTGTTTTAAAATTTATCCTCGACATAAAAATCCCGCAACCCACACCAAGCCACACATCCAAGCCACACGCCCAAGCCACATCCAAGCCCACATGCCCAAGCCACTCACCAAGCTCCACATGCCCAAGCCCATTAAATCCCCTCCAAAAATATACAAATACATTAAATACATATTTAAATCCAACCAAATCACCTTCCCGATTTAAATAAATCAAATCAAATCACCTTCCCGATTTAAATAAATCAAATCAAATCACATTCCAAAATTAAATAAATCATATCAAATCCCATAAATCCCTTTCCTAAACTAAAATAAATAACCTTCCTAATTGAATGGATCTGTTCCTGATCACATACTAATTCAAAGATATCCCCTATAATTACATGATTTATTCCCTTCCCATACAAGGAAAACCCTAAGCCTTTCTTATAAAAAGGAGCACAAACCACACCATTCTTCCCCAAGCACATTCACGCCCAAAGTCAGAAGAATAGCCTTCTATTACCGGGAAACATAGCCTCTATTAGCCCTTCATTGCCGTGAAAATACAACACTGAAAATAGTCCCCAAATCAGCCCAAAAATCCCCCTATATTACCGTGAACCAGCAAGCCCTAAAATCCTCCTCCATTGTCGTGAAATACAGCCCCTAAACTGCCCTTCTTTCACCGTAAAAAAACTATCCAGAAAACTGCCCTCCTTTCACCGCAAAATAGCAGACCTGAAACCCCTCAAATTACCACAGAATCACAGCCCAAACTGTCTCAAATTATCACAGGATCACAGCCCCAAACAGCCTCCATTCACCGCAAAACAGTCCACCTAAACTGCCTCAAATTATCGTAGAACAGTCTACCGAAATGCACCTATAAAATCGCAAAACAGTCCACCAAAACTGCCCTTTAACCACCAAAAACCTGCACCCCTGAAACCCCATAAAAACCACACAAACAGTCACCCAAAACCGCCCAAATATCGCGAACTATAAAAAAATAACGACCAGGAAAAAAGTAGTAAAAACAGAGAAAATAATAACCCAAAACAGTGAAGCAACGAAGGAGAACATTGAACCAGTGAACATGAGGAGTTGCAGAGCATTAACTCTTCCGACAACCGCGTAACATACTTCTAAGAGGCGACTTAAAAGGTAAGACCTGAGGGCACCCCTTTATTTATTCTCGTTCATTTTTTTTTATTATTTATTAGTATTTCTCTGCATGCGTATTGTTGGGTTTATGTATTCTGTGGCCATTGGATGAATGATTTTGTGTTATCTCTCACGGTATATAGGATGGAAACCCATACGTAAATTCCATAGCTGAATCCGAATGGACGGTAGTGCGGTCTGTACTTGGGATACAATTCCACGTACCACTTGAGAAACACACATATTTCGTTTCATCTAATCTTGTGTTTATCCATTGTTTATTAGAAATAATCTGTTATTTCCATGCATGATTTAATTATTTCTTTCACGTTAGGAATTTGATTATCTCTATTTAATATTTATGCTTAGTCAATTATTTACTTATACTTCCACGTTTATCAATTTAATGTGTTCATGAGATTGTGTGCTTGCCGTTATTCCGACTTACTTTTATGCATGCAAACTTTGATATAGGTTGTATGAAAACTTAGATGTAGGTTATTCATGTGTATGCATGTTATGTAGACGTGGTTATATTATCGCATAAATCCGTTCATTACAGGTGGCATAAGTAAGGGACCATTCGAACCCAACGGTTTGAGGTCTTCCCTTGCGAGGGGTGAGTGCGGCCTTAAATCATTTCCTAGTTCACACTGGGTGGCGACTCCTTTATTATCCGGTATAGTCCCTCGTGGGCTACTCCGTACTCCCGACTAAGCCGCGAGCCTAGAACAGCGTCACCGATTTCTGTGTCCTATAATGTGTTTTCAAAACTGTTTTAGAATTTATTTATAATCTGTCCATTCACTTATATTGTTCAAACGATCTAACCCTCCTCCATTCCCAGTGATTACGGGAGGATGAATACTGATAGTAGTCATTACGGTATAGAGTCCATCAGTTGAAGTTAGAGAGAGTGAGAGTCCCATCAGAGTCAAGTAAAAGTCATGTATTAGTCGATGGTCATATGATAGTCATTGTTAAGTTATTTTTCAATACGGTTGTAAAATTAAGTTTTGTTGAGTAAATAATTATTATTCTTGAGTTTGCATATTATGTTGTTAAGTTTGGGCTATGGTCTCATACATAAGATATTTAATAGAGAAAAGAGTATTAGTATTGTTCATGTTTAGGAAGTCGGAGACTCAGGGGAATAATATGGCATATTCCCTGCTGGTAGTATCTCCGAGATCAGAGATGTTACAAAAATGGTATCGGAGCATTTTCTAGGTAGTTATTGACTACAATGGGAAAATATTGGGGTCTTGCATACGCAGTATGTCCAGGATACCCATATACGAGGCACTACCTCTCCAATATTCGATCCTTGAGTACGTTCTCAAGTCCTATAGACAGGTTAGCAAGCTTTCCCAGAATAATCAAACAATATTTTTCTTATAAACACAATTATACTCTATATCCAAGTTGAGAATTATCCTATAGTTATCCTAAATTATTATCAGAAGTACAGAAAAGCTATAAGGCTGGATAGTGAAGTGTTGAAAATAGTCATCCAATGGAGTGGGAAGAGAAATCTATAAGAAGAGTAAAAGAATAAGGTACAAATGATCTAAGTAATCAAAGGTAGTAAAGAGATAGAGGTACAAAATAAGATGATAAAGAAAACACCATAACTTATAATAGTAAAGAACATACAACAAGCCTTAACGAGAGTAAAATATTGAGTAAACCTGAGTAAAAATTCCTTCTTTTCTATCAAGATTCCTTTTCTCATCCGAAAACTCCTTCAAGTAGATCCAATAGATATAAACATATCTTATAGATAGCAAATTTCTTTCCCCTGAATAGCGAAAATAGTTAGAAAAATAAGAGAAGTAAAAGATCAAGATTAGTCAATGGAGTTCCCAGTAAACCCAAACTATCATAGAAGATGTAGAAGTTTTGGATACCTAAACTCAGATCCGTGAGCAAGTAAAATGAAAGACGTACGGAGAAGTGATTAGTTACCTTAACCAAAGAAACGAATATAGACAAGATCAGACATACCAAAATCCTCGTTATCTGGTAATTCCAGTAAAGGAGTTGTCCTGGTGAAGCTTGTCTCATACCTAACTTATATGAGTAATAGACTCTACCATGAAACAGAGTACCAGAACAAGGACTATGATAACCATTGAGATGTAGAGGCTTGCTCCATCCTTTCCCAGCCTATATAAGGATAATCAAAAGAAAATTCGATGAAATTTAACCTAAGTCAGAAACAGAAAACACTAAATGATAGACTACTCAGGAAAGAACTAATGAGGATTTAAGAGATAGAAAAGAAAGAACCTGACCCGAGTCAAGGAGGTATAAGTAATAATACTTGTGAGAAACCCATAGATCTGGTAAATACTAGTAGGAGTCCACGTAAACTCAAAAGAACAGACTCATGAGATTAGAAACACTCATAAATTAACCAAAAAGTACCAGTACGAACAGAAAAATCAGATGGTAAAGTTGCAAAACGTAATTAGAATAAAAAATGGAGATCTAGGAAGGTAGCCAGAAGAACGAACCACCATTAGCCTCAATAGCATGGCTTAGAGGAAGAAGATAGAATATGAAAATAGCAAGAAAGGAATAGAAAATGACAAGAGAATTCAGTACTTATAGTGATAATATAGCATAAGGTTAAGATAACAACATAAATGGAGACCACAAAACGGATGATAAAATTATGGAACCCTGAGACATGAAGTATTCGATTCAGGTCTCGACAGAGCAAATAGTAATTTTTACCTCCAGTAACCCCTACTTTAGTAAAAATATCTAATCAAAAGTGGGAAGCAAGTGTTCATCTCTGCACTTAGATCCCAATAAGGAGAAGAACCAGCAAATAAGTATATTTGACATGATAAACGAATCAAGAAATGGCTAGATAGCCAAACTTAAGAGGTTAAAAGGAATATAAATAAGGAACATGAGATGGGATATTTCAGAGTCACCATAAGTCGAGCCCAAATCTAGAAGCCATTGTTGAATTGGAAATCCTTAAGGGAGTAAAGAATCAAAAGTACGAAGGAATTACAAAGAGTGACTTTCAAGAATACATTATATAACTCATAAGAGTCTCATAGTATTGGGAATGAGGAAATATAATAAAGTAGCACCCAAATCAAGAAAATATAATGGAGATGTCCTAAGAAATCAAAGTTGATGAAGAGCACGGTGGAGTAAAGATATAAGGAGTTCAAAGAAATAAGATGAAAGGAAAATCTAAGTAGCGGAGTAAACTTTATAAAGAGGAATAATAAATAGAGTATAGTAGGATTTTGAGAAAGAGTAATGACTTAAGAGGGTTAAGTAATAGAAACTAGTAGGAATGAGTATAAAAGTAACATAATGAAGTACTTAGAACATGATTCTAGAGAAGGTTCATGATAAAGAGTAGTATGATCGATAGTTGAGAAGAAAAGCAAGAGTAAAGTTGAAAAATGAGGTGATTCAGATAGTACCTAGTAGAAGTATCTTAGTATGGAAGTCGACACTAGTAAACACGGGAGTCATAGATTTATAGATAAACAGAAACTGCAACCACAACATGGGTAGCTGGTGAGTTCACCACCACTAGGAAGGCGTCAGAACCAATTCCCACCCTCCCAACCCTCGTCAGACAACAACAACAAAGATGAATCTCGATGTTCGCTTGAGATACTCCTAGAGTCAAGTGTTTGTGTAGTGAAAGGAGATCGAAATATAAAGCCTTTGAATACAGTACAAGAGTAGAATGGAAAATAGCCCTAAGTAAAAGATTAAAAGAAAAGTTTTTTAGATGAAACGATGTAGAGAGAAAATATTTATTTAGTAGTGACATGGATATAAAAGAATAGCATTAGATATGACTAGAAATATGTAGAGATGATATCTTTCTGGTAAGGAAACAGAGACAGAGATCACAAAACTCCTAGGTACAGAAGAAGATCAAAAGTAAAGCCAAAAAGGTCAATAAGTCAAATATTTAGAAGAGGAACTGTCGAGGTTCGGTGATAATATGAGAGAATATTGAGTAAGCAATAACAGAAGGGCGTAACAATAAGATTTCTTAGTAATGGAATGAAATTAAATATCTATTATATCTTAGTTCACGAAATCAAGATGAAGTAATCATCCATAGTTAAGTCAACCAGACAGTTACAAGTATGGGTGATTTGGCACATGTGTAGTATAGTATGAAAAACGAAAAGATAAGTTACTACAATACTACTTTTTTGTATAATGGGTGAGTTATCAAGCTATAATTTTCATACACGATCATTGGATAAATATGAAAGGTACAAGTTTGTGAGTATCTGAATAATGACACCAATAGAGCAAACTAAGAAAGCAATAAAGGGGGGAATACCTTAGCATACCACGAGATATGGAGAACAAATTAGTGAAGAACACTGTAGTCGAACTTGTAGTAGCTACATAAATAAAGTACAAACAAAATATGAATTGTAGCCAGAATCGAATCATCAATATTGATGTCGAGACAGTGAATACAGTTTAAGTAATAATATACATACAATTAAGATTAGTTTAAGATTATGGCTTATAAGTCATTAACAAATTGTGAACAATCTCAAAGAAGCTACCCAAAATTAACCACCTTAGTACAAAATCCATTTAGTAGGTAACACTAGTAAGCAAGAGATACATGAAGAATCTACTACACAATAAAGTGCTAAGCTCTATAGATAGCCAAAGAAGTAAGAACTTGGAAGAACAAAACCCATAAGTAATTGAAGTTTAGTGAGAAAATAGAAAGTTAAATAGTTAGGTTATGGAGATGAATGCTAGTTTTTGATAAGTAAACATCGTTAAGGGAATAGACGAAAGATTATTCTTTTTACACTTGCATCAGAATGGAATCAGTACACTTGAAAGGCTTAATCAAAGAAAACGCTAGTAGATGAGAGAAGTTCGAAAGTACCTATTGGGAAGAACCAGATGGAGACAAGTAAAGTTGGTCACAACTAGGAATCAAAGAATGAGACTTCTGTAAGGCGTAACAATAGTCGTAGCTTGACAGTAGTATTAAGTACCTAGTAGAACTCTTACAAAGCAAGGACAACGAATTGTCACTCAATCAATAATTCAAAAGGTATCATACTTGAAATAAATATTAGGATATGAAAAGAGCAATGCATACTTATGAGCTTTAGAAATATAATAAAATATCAATCTATGTAGACATAAATAAAGTACCTTATAGGTTATGATATAATTGATGGAGCGAAGTGGATAATGAGTATGAAGATGATTATAAGTTGGTGACCTAAGAAATAGCATGTGAATCAGTATCAAGAATCTCAGATCTAGATAGACTCAAGGATTTCAGTTTTAAAGAGGATTCAAGGATGAATCCTAATTAGGGGGAGAATTTGTAACATTCAGTAAATATGACGATGTGTACGGTACCGGAACCTGACGAGTATTATAATTGGGAGGTAAAATACTTGATATAAATCTTGTTCAAGCGAGTATGTGCTCATAAAGTGGCATTTGGAACATTCGAAAGATTTCTTGAAATTTTGACGCGAAACTTAGTTTACGTTCTACCTCTAATAAGTTTTAGTAATCGGGCCATAACCTTTTCATACGATCTCTGATTTGTATGAATTTTATATCATCGGAAATCTGAGATCGAGAGATACAACTTCCGTATTGAATATTTTTCCAAATTCAGAGTAGAAATGGGTTACAAAACGTAATTTTCGGAACTGCTACAGTAAATTCGGGAATAAACTAGAATAAAGTGATGTGACAAAATATGGGCCACTGATTTACAACAAAAAGAATCACTTCTTGTTTTATAAATAGATCACTATTTTTTCATCTTTGCAAGCCAAGAAAAACGTGTGTAATGGAACTCCAATGGCTTCCCTAAAATTATCTTGAACTTCATGAAAATATTAGAAGAATTATGGTGAATTTCAAAGCAAATCTTGATCAAGTAAGTCTCATTTTCTTCTTTCTTCTCCTTATTTAAGATAATAAACTTCCATTCTTCACTTGTATGTTCACATTTAGGGATCCTAAGAATTGGGACCTTGTGATTTGAGAAGATTGAGCATAACTCAAACATCAATATATATTTATGAAGCCTTGGTTAGTGTGCATTTTGATGGTGTGCTGAGGGTTTTTTCATGGGATAAGTTTTGTGTATAAGGATGGGATGGGGAATTATATCTTGTGAGCTAATAATCTTAGATTATAGTTATGATTGGATAAAAGATTTGAAATGAGATATGCTAAGTTAAGTTATTGTGTGTTATTGTAAGATTGGAAAGTAGAATTGAAAGAGTTGATGATGATGGGTTCTATTTTCGGACAAGCATCGTGACGCATAACTTTGTGTCGTGACGCATGATGTAAGACTGCCATATGTTTCTATTTTGTCGAATGAGCGTCACGACAACAACTAGCTAGCTTCATGACGTGGATTCAAGAGATGCATTTTGCCTAGTTCTATTTGTGGGGCATTGCGATGCCACGAAGCCAGCGTCGCGAAGCGAGGCCAATTTTCAGGAGTTAGTTTTCAGTTCATCCTAGTTCTACTCTAATATGTTAGTGGCCACTCTAAGGGCCTCGTATCGATTCACATATTTATTACTTCATGATATAAAAAGTGTTTAAATGTAAGAACTTAGTGTAATCCCGAAATATATTCATGACTTATACTCTAAACATGTTTACCGATTATAGATTATCGGCAGGAATTCCAAGTTCTTCGATGAAGCAAAATAGTGTTAGGCAGATTCCAAAATCTGTGAGTGGACCTTTCTTTTCAAAGTTTAGTTTACTTACATGTTTTGATGCTAGAATTACTTTTTAAGAACTTAGGGCGTTAGCAACTTTCACAATCAGTTATATTTTATTTAGCAAAAGAAATATTTTTAAAACATGGGTTTTATATTTTCGAGGCATGAGGGAAAAACCCACCTCAGTATGTAACTTGATTTGATATGGAATTGACGGACAACACATGTGCACATATAGAGGACTATGGGACAACGATACGTAACGCCCCCAGATCCTAGTTTCAGGACTAGGGATGACAAATGTACCTAGATGCTAGTTTCAGAGCTTGTAGAGTAGCATAGATCCGCACCCCCAGTTATAGTTCAGTGGCTTAGGGGACGACGATACGTAACGCTTCAAGATCAATAGTTTCAGGGACATGAGTGGCATAATTTGTGGGATAGCAATACGTAACGCCCCTATACGTCAGGGTTTCAGAGACATAGACCAATATTTTTTTAGAAATAGTTTTCAGATACAGTTTTCAAAAATGTTCCAGAGAAAGATTTTTTAGAAATAAATTTTTCAGAAAAAGCAGTTTATAAGAAATTCCAAGAAAACAGATTTTAGAAAAAAATTTCAGAAAGAAAGAGTTTTTTTTCCAGCTTATAAAAGGGATTTTCAGAAATGATCAATTTAAGATAAGTTGGATTTTAGAACCATGTATTTTTAAAATCGTTTTAGTATTTATTTATAAACTGTCCATTCACTTAGATCGTTCAAACGATCTAACTCTCCCTCATTCCCAATGATTCATTTTACAGGTTCCAGGAGGATGAGCTCGGGAGGATGGATACTGATAGTAGTCATTAGGGTATGAAGTCCACCAGTTCAAGTCAGATAGAGTGAAAGTCCCGTTAGAGTCAAGTAGAAGTCACGTATCAGTCGATGGTCATGTGATAGTCATTGTTAAGTTAAAATGTTTGTCAATACAGTTGTAAATGTAAGTGTTATTGAGTAAACAATTATTAATGTTGAGTTTGCATATTTTGTTTTTAAGTTTGGGCTACGGTCTCATACATAAGATATTTAATCGAGAAAAGAGTATTAGTATTGTTCATGGTTAGGAAGTCGGAGGCTCATGAGAATAGTATGGCCTATTATTTACCGGTAGCATCTTTGAGTTCAGGGATGTTACATATATGTTGCATTCTTTACCCCATGTGAACAAAATCAGCCAAAAAGTTCACGTTCTAGGTATGTCCGATAGGTCGTTCGAATGAGTTTATGGGAGAATGTGCGTTGGCCACATGTTTGAGTTGGTTTTGAATGCTCATGCATATTTGACTTATTTTGGACGCATTTTGAAGGCTTGGAAAACCAATATAAAGAAAGCCTTATCCACTTTACTTGGGTGGAAACATAATATTTAAAGCCTTCATATCCTTTGTTTCCTCCTTATTGAGAAATCACCTTGAAGACTTATTGAATCACATGTCTTCTTTCTTTTGGTGAGTTTCTTATTTGATGACCATCAACACAAACACAACGTAGCCAATACCTTAAACTTTCAGAGTTCTAAGGTGGAGATTGATAGTCAGATTTTCGGTATCGCAAGTTCATAAGTTTTATTCACTCAAAAACTTCAGAGTTTCTGTAAAACGCTGCTTGGTGCTGGCTCGAGGAATTCTTCAGGTTATTATAGCAAAGGTATTTGATTCAACAAAATTGTTGCCATAGGTCATATATAGTGAATTCGGTAGTAACCTATACTCAGAGTGGTTTTTTCTCTGTTAAGAGTTTTCCACACCGTCAAAAAATCTTGGTGTTGATTGCTTTATTTATTTTCAATTTGCTCATTATTGCATAGATTAAGAGTTCATTGATAAGAATTAAAGGTGTCTGCTTGTAAACATAGGAATAATAATTATGATTTGTCTTAAATTATTGTAGTTAGATTTTTTTTTTTTAATTTCGCAGATTACACCTATTCTCCATTGTAGTGTAAGGTCAGAAACTAGATGTATTTTCAATTGGTGTCAGAGCCTAACTTCAATCATTTACCCATTAACTATGGGTAAAAGTCAGCTCTTGAATTATCCTCAATTTTTTGATGGGACAAATTACTCTTATTAGAAGGAGCACATAAGATCCTTCCTTAAATCCCTTATAAGAGGGTTTGGATGTCTATTTAATATGAGTGGAAAGAACTAATAGTCAGCATGAATGGAGTCCCTACTCCCAATGACAAACTCACTTGGTCCAAAGTGGAGTTTGAAGACAACAATAGGAATAGTAAAGCTATCAATTCCATACATACTACTATCTACTCCACATAGTTTAGAAAAGTCTCCATGTTGAGGTTTCCAATGATGCGTGGGATATCCTTGAGACTATTCATAAGGGCACACTGTTCATCATGAACAACAAATAACAAGATTTTACTATTAGGATTGAATTTGCTTGTATGAAGGAGGATGGAATCTTTGACGAGTTCTATGCTGAAATTAACAATATTGTTAATTCCAGTTTCAACCTAGGTGAGACTATTCCTGTGAACCAGATTTTTATAAAAATCCTTAGGTCCATACCCGAAAGAATTTTTCCTAAATCACTGTTATAGAAGAGAACAAAGATATGGATCATTAGAAACTGGAGGATATTGTACGTAACCTTCAACTATATGAGATCAAACTTCATGGGTTTAGAAAATTTAACAACATCCCTATGAAGACTGAGAAAGTCGAAGCTAAAGATTTTATTGAATATGATGTATCTCTTTTTGTTAAGAGGTTCTCTAAATTTTTCAACTCTAAGAAAGTTGGTAAAGGGATATATAGACATAAAATTAAAAATTCTAGAGAGAAGTCTAGAAATTATAGGTCCAATAGGGATGAGACTAAGAATGACAATGATGATGATAAAAAGTCATAAGTAGTTAGATGTCATGAGTGTCAGACTTTAGGCACTTATGATCTGAGTGTCCCACTTATATGAAGTCAATAGGCAAGAAAGTCAAGAATGTCTTAGTCGGAAGATGATTATATTTTTGATGACTCTTTTGAGGACAAATGCATCACATTATATTTTCTTCCAGTGTTATTAGTGGGAAATAGACTAATGGGAACAATATGGATGTTTGTTTATAGTCTTCTTGTGATGACTCTGAATATGAGGATGATCTTCATGTAGTTTATACCGAGCTGTATAATGAGAGCTTAGCTACTAATAAGGCTTGTGTAGAGATCAATAAGAAGCTTAGAGAAAATGAACTTGAAAGTAATAAAATCCAAGCCAAGCTATACAATAACTTCATTATTATTGATGACCTCAAGAAGAGAAATATATAGTTGATTGATGAGTTAAATGCTTAGAAAAAGAGTTTAAAGATGCTAGAATCCAGATATCTATATTTTCTAGTGGGACTGAGAAGCTAGATCACATGTTAGGCATTGCAATGTCCCATTGTGAAAAGAAAAATTTAGGATTCATTGAGTTAAGTTGTGACAAAATTTCCTCTTCTAAAACTGTTTTTGTCACAGCTCAGTCCTTACCTAATATAGTTGATTTAGCTTCTAAAAATGACTCAAGAAAGAAGCCCGTTGACCAGAGTCAAATGACTCCCTCCGATATTCATTCTCCTATGAAGAAACCTCAATCTAGAGGTTACATTGGTAAACCTTGTTCTTGTATGAGGTTTGTATATGTTTGTCACCACTATGAAAAATTAGGATATAATTGGCCGAAGTGTTTCATGTTAAACAAATAGAAAATAGGTGTAAGAGTGATCTACCTAGGTTTGATTCTTCAAATCTAACTTTTCAAGTTGCTATATTTTCCAAATAGACTCACTTCATTAGTGAGAAATTGATAATGCTGACAAAGAGTTCTAAACTGAAAGAGATTCATGGGAAAGTTTAGGTGAGGAAGAAATATACCTTCCCAATCACTTCTGAATGCCTTAATTATAAAAGTATTGATGAGAATGTATTTCTCTGTGTCTCTTCTTAGAAGACGCGTGCTAGTATTTTATTTTTACATGATTGCATTTTATTTTTCTATTTCATTTTACTACATGTGAGCGTGTGTTTTGTTTATGTTATATGTCCATTGGTATATAAGATAAAAATCTGAACAAAAATTTCATAGCCGATTCCGAATGAACAGTAGTATGATCTGCACTAGAGATTCAACCCCACATACCATTGGAAAATAACAAGTCTTTTTTTTTATGTCATTTATATTTTTCTTAAAAAAAGAAAATATGAAGAATAATAAATATGAGAAAAGACCAAAAAGATTTAGTGGCTTAAAATAACATGTCTTAACATAAAACATGTGATCCCGGTAAGTATGATATTTGAATATGCATGTGTGATATGCTATTTTCCTTAATATTTTGTGTGTAGAAGTGCGTGTGATATAAACTATTAATATATCTTGTGTTTGCCTCTTACACACACGTATTTCTTGATTTTGAGACTTGGTCGCATGTATGAGTTATTAGATTGACAGTCTAATCTCTATAATACTTAGATCACTAAATAGTGTGACCTTTGACTAGATGGCCTCATGTTATCCCCTTTAAGTAAATTTTTTTTTTTTAAGTGAGCCTCAAGTATTTCAATTAAAGTGCTTAAAAGAGTCATTATGCCAAATTCAAAAGAAAAAGGCAAAAATCCTTATCGCGAAAGAGATATTTGTGAACTCATATTTAGGGAGAGAAAATAATAACATGCAACCAATATTGTTCATATTCAGGTCTTAGTGGTGCCGGGTTTGAAAAACTATTATGTGGACTTGGTATTTCATGTGATGTGATTTCTTTAGCTTCATTATGATCATAAAATAAGATCTTATACTTTGACTTTTTTTGCACTTATTTTTTCACGCAAATGCTTGTTATACTTTGGTGTTTAATGACATACTCATAAAGTGGCTCTTTAAATCCAGAGTATAAGAGTGTTGAAGTAATAAAATAACCCTGTAAGTCCGGGATCAATCCACAGGGAATAGATTTAGTAAAATAAAATAACAATTTGAGTAAAAATAAAAAAAAAAACATTTGATTTATTTAAAGTGATTGAAAATTTTAAATTAGATTACAACAATAAAATAAAATACTGAGAATTAGAGGATCTACTTTTAATAGTTCAAATTTAGAAATCTTACTTTTTATAATATATAAATTGCCATTATTATCGAGTTAATTTATATTAAGAATTAATTATGTCAAAACATATAAAATTAGCCATAAATAGGATGATAATATTTGTCTATAACAAGTCAAGTTAGGTACTCAATTATGCCAAATAAATAAAACTAACCTTATAAGCGGTAACAAAGTTTGTCAATAATTAATCCAAATTTAATTAAATATTAATCATTAGATTATAATTTATATATTATAATATAAGTGAGATTAATCTATATTTTCATATTAAAAGCTATATTTTCATATTAAAAGCTTCACCATTTATCCCAGCATGACGAATTAGCTACTCATGATTTGAATAAAAACATACATTTATTACTTAATGAAGAAGAAGTTACAAGAAAGCTTTTTAAAAAAATAAAACACACAAGAGCGAACTTCATAAATTTTCAGAGAAAACTATGCAATCTGGGCTGATTTTCTAAGGTGTTGAGCACCTATATTTATAGTAGAGGACACTTATTTATCATGTAATTTTAAAATTGCATGATTTGTGGGAAATGACATTCCACCGAAAGATGGATATCATTTCCCACATTTCATATTTTGTTGTTGTTGTTGTTGTTGTTTCTTCTTATTTTTGTATTTAATAATTATATATAGTACACTTTGGATATTTCATCAATTTCGGCCTTGAAAATCTCAGAATTAGAAAATCTCGTCACCAGAAAAGTGTAGATCTTTGAGTCTTCTTTCTTCTGGAACTATAATCACCTCAATCCGATTTCGGAGTAAAACGTTATGGCCAAAATATGAAAATTATGCATGGTTGGAATTTCTTAATTTGTACACTGTTAGAATGCCCTTTCAAGTTTTTAGCCTCCAAAATTCAAATTTCATGTCCATTTTTTTAGTTATGCATCCGAAGTATTATTGCACACATATAAGAAATAAAAATCACAATAAAAATATATAAAATGTAAATTTAATTATTATTTTACAAATATACTAAATTAAGGGGATTAATGAAACTACAAGTCTACAATGATTAATTTTTCTTTTAATAAATGTGCACTTTTTAGTGTTCATCACACCCCCAACTAGCTTATTACTAGTCCTTAGTAATTTAAGTGGAAAAAATTTTAAAAAATAAATTCTTATCCAAATTAATAATTATTTTCTTTCTTTATAAATGATCAAATAAATAAATTCCCATATACCTTTTACCATTCTTTCATACACAAATAAAACAAGGTATCAATCTATTTATTGTACCCACAATATTCATAGGTCTTGTTGAAAAGAGAGTAATATTTTTGTTCTAGAGTTATATTAGAATTCATAACTTTTGGCAAAAGAAATTTATTTATAAACACAAAAATAGTAATTTTTTAAAAATAATAATACATCTTCAATCGTTATAACGAGCTTTAGGTCAGTGACTCCCAAACCAGTTGGATTTAGGCACTAAGTGTTAAGACACCTCTACGAACTTAATTGCTCGGATCTCAGATGTTAAAAAGAAGAAGTGTTCGATTTTTTAAGCTTTCTCTTTAACCCATATAACGATCTTTGAGCCAGTGACTCCCAGACCAGTTATCCTTAAGATACTAAGTGTTAGAACACCCCTACTGACTTAATTGTTCGAGTTTGAGAGGCTACGAAATCAAACTTAGTCACATAATTTTTTTACAAACCCAAACTCCTATTTTACGCGAATAATCACTGTTTAACGAGGCAAGATGTCCGCTTACTAAGTAAAAGCATACTTAGTTTTGTTTTTTTTAAAAAAAAAAAAAAATACAAGTTTCACTGCCTTTAGGTGCTACCTCCAATAAACTAGAGAACTGAATATTACAAAATTTTCATTTACAACCTATGATCATATGTTACTGTGTTTGTTGTAATACCTGTCAAATGAGCATATGAAGATCAAATTTAATCAATATTATGGAGAATTCACAAATTTAAATGATTCAAAAAGAAATGAACAAAATAACTTGTTACGAATTATTTTGATAAGCGCCTCAAGAGTGAAAGCTCCTTACACAGCCACCTCTGAACAACAATTCCACTTGGTTAGTTAAAAATTTATTGTTAGTTTGTGTGTAGTTTTTGTTTTTTAAAAAACACAAGAAAATCAACACAATCTTTTTTTTACACATAAAATAGCAACAAAGAAAAAATAATATTATTTATTATTATTATTTTTTATAAAACAACAAAAAATGAAAACAAATTTTTTTAAAGAAAAACACAATAATGAAACATAAAAACAAAAACTATCTTGTCAAATATCCCCTCTCCCAACCAAATTGAGACCTTGTCCGCAATGTCTGAATAAGAAGAAACATAGTTTAGAAGACGTAACTTGGTTAGTGTGGAATTGACATTGAATCGACAACACAACTACTAAAAAGAAAGGTTACATATTAAAACAATAAAAGGAAATCAAAACAGTAAATGATATATACTGATAGTTGTGATTGTGGCTCACATATTCCTCATGTTTTATGTCCAGTAATGGCTTGAATGCCTCTATGGGTTAATGATATGCTCCCCATCCAATTTTCTTATAAATTGGCAAACATTGTCTTTTGAAGTCAAATTCCCAAGACTGTGTTGTTGTCTTTCTTTTTGAAATTATGTATGTAAATTGTGAATCAATCTATCAAATTCACTAGGCGTGTCTCAAGAGTCAATGAAATATTATCTAATGACTCCTTACTCAAGCCATCTTTAATGGAATGATTTTTCCTTCGTGATTATTAGACATCATTACTAAAGAACAACGAGTGTTGCACCTCCAATGTGCTCATTTATAACAAAAACCTAATTGTTTAGCTCTCAATTTCTTAGCATATGTGCTTTTCTCCAAACCAAGTATATAGAGATGAATGAATCAAGAAATTTAAGGACTCTTGTTTTAACCACTTCTTTCTTGTAAAAGTTTAACATTTCTTTAGGTGATCGACGTGTACTAACATTATCTTAGAACTATATTCTACGTGTCCATTTTAAAAGATTTATATATTTTATATCTTTTAAAGTCTATCCAATTCCCTGTTTATGTTCTCTCAATACTTTTCACAACTTACTTTCTTATCGCTTGTCAGAGAAGAAGAAATTACCGTAGGATAAGTTTATTTACTCCATGAAATGTATATTTCAATCTTTCAGGAAAAAGTTTTTAATTCCAATTTGGGTACTTCTTCATGTTTCTCTTCTTCAAGTGTTCCTAGTTTCTCAAAATTTTGTTTCACTCCATCGTCTTTCAGTACCTGTGCAGGATCAAGTAAAGAAAAATCATTAGAAATATCTGAATCTACTTGCATACTTGATTTAAGAAAATTAGTTGTATAATTTTTCATAGAATAAGATAAACTCCCCTGAATATATTCCACCACAATTGGTTCAATTAGTTTCATGCTCTCGTCTTCACTGTCCTCGTCGTATAATTGTTTGCACATGTTAAAAACATTAAGCTCTAATGCCATATTGCCAAATGATAAATTCATGATTCTTGTCCTGCAATTAATTAAAACATTAGTTGTTGCTAAAAATAGGGGACCAAGTATTATAAGAATTGGCTTGTAATTTTTTGCTATAGATTGTATTTCCAAGACAATAAAATCCACATGATATATGAATTTATCGACTTATAATAACACATCTTCAATAATTCATTTCGGTACATTGACTGATCTATCAACAAGTAAAAGATTAGTTGAGGTTGGTTTTAATTCTTCAATATTAAGTTGTTAGTAAACCGAAAATGGAAGCAAAGTGACATTAGCTCTAAGATCAAGCAAAACATGTTCAATTTTATGATTTCTAATAATATATGAAATAATTGGACAACTAGGATCCTTGTATTCTAATGCATTATTGGTTGAGAGAATGGAACTTACCTGTTTAGGTAGAAAAGCTTTCTTTCTTTTCTGATGTTTTCTTTTAACTGTGCATAAGTTTTTCAGAAATTTGGCATAAAATAGTATCTGTTGGATGACATCTAATAAATGAATATTGACCTTTACCTCTTTGAATATTTCATAAATCTATGGGGAATGGTTCAATTTCTTTGTTTTTAATATTTGAGGAAATGAAGTTGCATTAGAAAAATTTTTATCATCAACAATAGGTAATGATTCATCAATCCCTTCCTTATCCTATGAATCTGATTTATTTTCAGATTTGCGAGGTTCAAGGATAGGTCTGTGGATGACCTTATCATTGCGAAGAGTAATAATAGATTTGATTTGGTCTATGTGTTGACTACCAGAACTACCATCGTGAGGGTTTTGATGACTCTTGGGGTTTGGTTGTGGTTGTGCATGAAACTTTTCTTTCTCATTAATGGTCAATGCATATGTGATTTTGGAAAAAAAATATTTTCAAATCACTCAATATTTGCACATTTTGGTTATTGATGGCTTCCTTATAACCACCAGATAATTTCGAAGACTGCTATGCTACATATGGTATAATGCATGACATAAATCATGCTCGAGCGTGTATGTAATCATGATTTATTTTTTAACATTTGATGAATTCTTTACAGATCCGATACATAAATTATTTTATGTACCACTCCGAAAAGCCCTTAGTATTTGGGCCATATATTTTTCATATGATCTACGATTTTTATGAATTTTATATATTCGTAAATATAAGACCGAGATCTACAACTTTTGTGTTTAACAATTTCTTAAATTCGGAACCAAACAAGGTCAAAAGGCAGATAAAAAATTCAAAGGAATAGTTCCCGAGGACTAATCTAGAGATTTCTCAAAACTTCTGATTTTTTAAGTAATCATTAAAAAAAAAATCAACTTCTTACCTATAAATAAGACACTATTTACTCATCTCTCTCAAAAGCCAAATACGTGAGCTAGGTTCTATGAAGCTCTTCAAAAATTTTATCCACTTTCATGGAAATATTGAAGGAATGGTGTTGAATTCTCAAGCTTTTCTTGGTCAAGTAAGTTTCTTCTCATTCTTTCTTCTTCTCATTTAGAAAAATGAGCATCCATTCCTCACTTGCATTCTCACACTTAGGAACCTTACGAAATTGAGGATTTTTTGTATGAGAAGATTGAGCAAAATATAAGCCTCAATATATGTTTGTGATGTTATATAGAGTGAATTAGGCTTAAGTCTTGGTTGGAATAATGTCAAGGTGTAAAATGAACATGAGGGCCGAATTCTTAGCATATTGGGGGGGTTATTTTTGATGTTTTGATGATAATAGATAATGCCATGTTTGAGTGTAATAAGAAGTACTTGTGTGAAGGTTATAGTGTGGGAGTGTTGGAATTACTTTGGGTAGTGACAATGGAGAACTGATATTGGCCTTGAAATCGGGCTAGCATCGCGACGCGTATGGGCTAGCGTCGTGACGTCGAACATGTGAATATCATCTACCTTAAGTCGGTACATGTGGGAGTCACGCCGAACATGTGAATACCCTCTACCTCGAGTCAGTGCTTGTGGTAGTCACTCTGAACATACTCTCTACCTCTAGTCGGTATGTGTGGGAGTCACGTTGAACATACCCTCTATCTCAAGTCGGTTATGTGTTTGCCTAAGGTCGGCTTTGAAAATGCCTATGTTCAAGTCGTGTGAGAATGCTCTCCGTCTCAGGTCAAGTCATGTAAGCGACATGGATCATGATAGTGCCTCCTCCTCAGGTCAGATCATGTTAGTGACGTAGGTCAAGAGGATGTCTTAGCCTCGATCTAATTATGTGAGCGTCATGACGCTTAACACCCTGCATCACGATGCGTATCAAGTAGAAGCTCTCTGTTTCAGTCTGATCATATGAGCATCCTGACGTGCAAGACCTAGAGTTGCGACGTGGAATAAGACCAATTTCATTCCATTTCAGTTTTGTCTTAGAATGTTAAAGTCAGTTAACACATTAGCTATTCCGACATGTATGCAACAGGCATCCACTATGTCTATGACCATGATTAGATTCTAGCTTATTTATGCTAATCATACTCGAACACAGGAATAGACTAGCATTTCCATATGAATCTCTTCAGTTACATCCAGGATCAAAACAATAATCAAATTGATTTATACTTATTTGCTCTTGATTTAAGACTAATTTTGAGCACTTAGGGAGTTAGCCAAGTTTACTTTCAATTATATTTTTGAAAAAGAATGTTTTAAGAAATGGTTTAGAAGTGATAATTTTATGGTTTATGGAGGCATGAGGGGAAAAACCACCTCAGTTGTAACTTGGTTCATATATTAGAATTGACAGTTTCAGAACATGTGCACATATAGAGCAGGACTAGGAGGATGACGATATGTAACACCCATAGATAATAGATTTTAGTGCTAGGGGGATTGTGAGATATAACGCCTAGATCCTAGATTCAGAGTCGAGATGATAGCATTGATTCGTACATCTGGCTTTAGCTCAGTGGCTTGGGGGATGGCAAGACGTAACACTCCAAGACCACTAGTTTAGGCATATGGAGGGACGGTGAGACATAACACCCTCATTCATCAAGTTTTTTAGAGATAATATTTCAAAAACATATTTCAGATATATGATTTTCAGATAAATGATTTTCGGAGACATAGTTTTTAGAATGATAGTTTTATAAAAGATCTTTTACGAGAAACAGTTTCATAAGAGACTCAGAGTTTTACAGAAAGAAAGATATAAAAAGTTTCATAAAAAGAGATTTGATTAGAAATAGTTTTCATAACAGTCCAGTTTTCTTGAGTTAGTTTTGAATTCAGAACAATAAAAGGTTTATGAAGTATTTCAGTTTCATTTTAAAGTGTCCACCACTAGGTCGTTCAAAAGATCTAACCCATCACTCTCAGTGTTTTTATTTTACAGGTATACCCGGAGGACGTGCTTGATAAGATGGATACTGATGGCAGTTATTAAGTAGATCGAGTTACAGTTCAGTCATAGTCACCGTGAGGTCACATGTCCGACAGTCGTATTGTATAAGTCATTATATGTGCTAAAAGAGTCCATAAACGTAGTTGTAAAGAGAAGTATTATTAAGGTCATAATTATACATATTACTATGCATTCTATGTTGTTGAGTTGGGTAATGGTCCATATGTATGAGTTTGTGTTTGAGATGAATTTAGTAGTTTGGATCACATAGTCAGAAAGTCAGAGGCTCAAGGGGATAGATCAATTTATTCTCTGTCGATAGTATCTATTGGAGGGGTGTTACATTCCCGTTTCTCAATGAATGCATGCACGGTATCCTCAAGGATTTTCCTAGGTGGTGGGACATATGGTGCATAATTAAGGGAATTTTGGAAATTCTAGTGTACCTAGAGAGGTTGTTATGATGGTTGAGCTTGGTTATCATTCCTCCAATTGAAGTTTGGATGGTTTCTCCAATTAGAATTGTAGGTTTTGGAGTATGGGTTTGGATTTGGTCTTTTGAATATTTTTATGGAACTAACTTTGTCATTGAGACATTCTTACAAGGCTGATAAGGTTGGGTAAACTTGTGTGACATGTTCATTTGAATTTCAGATATGACATGTAACTTCTTGAACTGACTTGGCATGATCACTATTCCTTCTTTCTAATACCTCAACTTTTTTTAGCTAGAGATGAATACTTAGTAGAAAGGTCATGGCCTTCTTTAAGGTTAAACATACCTCTACCAGATGACTGTGGTTTTACAGACGACTCATAACTGCCAAATATGTCCCTTTGTTATGTATTCTCTACTATGTGTTCTAGGTAATCTAATGCATCTTCATGATTTTTGTCCATAAACTCACCATTACATATAATTTCCACTACTTGTCTACCTTGGGAAACTCTCGTAGAAGTAGGAAACCAGCCTCCATGTTTCAAACCCGAGATGTGGACAAACATTCAACATATCTTTAAATCTCTCCCAATATTGGTAAAGTGTTTCCTTCGACTCTTGTGTAAAAGTTAGGATTCTCCTTTTAAAAGAGTTTGTCCTGTGAGAGGGAAAGAATATTTTCAGAAACTGCTCTTGCAAATGATCCCACGTTCTGATGGATCCCGACCTAAGGTTCTGCAGCCAAATTTTAGCTATATCCTTTAAAGAAAAGGGAAAAAACTTTAATCGATTAAATTAATATTGCAACTTTGGCCTGTGTAAGTGTTATATACCTATTCAAATTTCCTTAAGTATTGATAAGGATTTTCTGATTCTAGATCGTGGAATATGGGTAAACGTTGGATGACACATAGTTTAAAATTGAAATGTGATTCATCTAGGGGAAAATAATACAAGATGGTGATCATATCCCAGTGTGATTCATGAATTGTCTGAGTGTCCTTGGATGATTAAGATCGCCATGCTGAGACTCATTTTCTTCTTGATCAATAGGATTTTCAACTCAGACATGTGGATTTTCATTTTGGTTCTCGATCAATTTGACTGACAATGAAAATGATCGAGACTCTCTATTTAATCTACCGCTAGATGATCGAGACCAATGTCTCATGCAACCTAAATGCAGGCTATATGCAAATACAATACTAAGAAAAAATAATAATAAACAAGTGAAAATGGAAAAATAAAATAAATTACAAAAGAGAGAAAAAAATGTAATGATTAAATCCTAAAAACGTCCTCTGATTCTTTTCAATTCAGGTCTCAATTGAATTTCTCGTTCGGCTATCTCAATTTTTCGAATTAGGTATAATGACTGAAAATCCCGACTACTATTACATCATGAGACAAGTGTTACATAATATAAATTATGTTTGAGCACATATGCATTCATGGAATGATTTTGGAGACAATCGGTGAATTTCTTGAAATTCTGATACAAAACTGTATAATACTCTACTCCGGACAGTCCATGATATTTGGGTCGTAACATTCTCATACGAATTCCAATTTTTATGAAATTTCATATCGTCAAAAACTAAGATCGAGACCTAGAACTTCCACATTGAATATATTTCCAAATTCGGAATAAAAACAGATAAAAAATGTAATGAAACATTATGGATGAATAGTGCCACAGAATTATCTAGAATAATCTCAAACTTTCTCCACTTTTCTACATTTTTCTTCATAAATCCAAATTTCAAATAACCCATAGTATATAAGTGGAACACTATTCATAATTTCACAAATTAGAAAAGAAAATAAAGAAGAAAACGTGGGAGAGAAAGAGTAGAAGAAAAGAAAAATAAGAAGAGAAGAAAAAGAAGAAAAAGAAAAAGAAGAAGAAAAGAAGAAATCGAGAAAAAGGCTTAGCAATCATGGGAAACTTGGAAGATGAAGAAAACAACAAAAAAGAGTAAGACCCACTAAACCCAAAATTTGAATTTTTAAATTTTAAAAGTTTGATGCCATGTTAGATAATTGGCAAGCTAGGGGATGTTTTTAAGTGTTTAGTAAACAAAGAATTGTATGGTATGATGAAATATCCTAAATTTGGGAATCTTGAGTATTGGGTTAAAGAAAGAAAAATGAATAGATTAAGAATTGTTTGATGATGAGATAGTAGTTTAGAGTATGTGAAATTAAAATGTAATAAGATGGATTGTGTATTGGATTTTGTATGAAAGAATTGGTGATGAATATGGGTAAGATTGAATTGATAAAGCAAGGGAAGAACCCTGGAAAATGGTCCTGCGTCGTGACGCTTAAGTGTTCACGTCGCGACGCGCATTAAAGATTTTTTATTACGTTTCTAGAATTGGGCAGGTCGCGATGCGAAGACCAAAACTTCCCCAAATCAGTTTTAAACTAGTCTGGTTTCACCTTAGCATGTAAGAGACCAGTCTCGTATCAACACGTATACATATATTACATCTTGATATTAGTATGATACCTATCGAAGAGATAGAAACTACTTAAATAAGTAAATTTAGCCCGATTCCATAGTACATTTCTTAGTACATTTCTAATCTAGTTTATCAAATATAGATCATCGTAGGAATCATAATTCTTTTGGGTAGAGTATTTAGTGCCAATCAGATTCTAAACTAGTGAGTGGACATTTTCCTTTTTACTTGATTTGCATTACGTATTTTTCATATCAGACTTATTTTATGCTTTTAGGGCATTAGTTGATTTTTATTGCAGTTATTTCGTGAAAGATTATGTTTTAGGATATTTTTTAGAAAGAAATATTTTCCAAGTATGATTTTATTATTTTCGAGACATGGGTTAAAAACCCACCACAGTATGTAACTTGTTACAGACATGGAATTGACGGATGACATGTGCACATGTAGAGGACTGAGTGACGGTGATACGTAACTCCCCCAGATCCTAGTTCAGGACTAGGGATGACAGATGCCCCTAGATCCTAGTTATAGAGCTTGAGAGTAGTATAGATCCGCACCTCTAGTTCTAGTTCAGTGGATTGGGGATAATGATACATAACGCCCCAAGACCACTAGTTTCTGGGACATGAGTGACATGCTTTGTGGGACGGTAATACATAACGCCCAAAAGTCATAGATTTGCATTCCTGGCTCTAGTTAGGCGTATGCGGGGATGTCGATACGTAACGGCCCCATACGTCAGGTTTTTAGAGACATAGACCAATTTTTTTAGAAACAGATTTAAGAATTAGTTTTCAAATATATATTTCAGAAATGGTTTTCAGATACAGATTTCAGAAAAGATTTCTACAAAGTAAGGTTTTCAGAAACAGCAGTTTTATAAGAGACTTTCAAAGATAAGTTTTACAGAGAGATATCAGACGCAATTTTTAGAAAGAAGTCCAGAGATTTCAGACAGGAAAAGATTTTTCATATAAAGCTATTTCTTGAATTTTGGTTTTAGAACCAAATATTTTCATAATAGTATTTCAGTTTTTGTCTACTCACTTAGATCGTACAACGGTCTAACCCCCCACTCCCAATTTTATTATTTTGCAGGTATTCTCGGAGGACTTAGATCGTACAACGGTCTAACCCCCACTCCCAATTTTATTGTTTTGTAGGTATTCTCGGAGGACTCTCGGAGGACAAGCTCGAGAGGATGGATACTGATAGCAATCACTACAGGATTTCGTCCACCAGATCGAGTCAGAATTCAGTCTAGGCAGTGTCAGAGAAAATCATATAGTATATAGTTTGATTAGTAAAGAATTTGCATGTAAGAGTTATATGTGTATATTACTAAAGTTGTGATGCATAATGAATTTGAGTATTTAGTCAGAAAAACGTTATGCATTCATAAAGGTTGAGTTGGGCATCGGTCCTGTGCATAAGTTCATACATGATATGAGTTAATATTGTTAGAAATTCAGAGGCTCAGGGGAATTGTACGGCCTATTCCCTGCCAATAGCATCTCTCGAATTGAGGATATTACATTAGGTTCTCACAAAAAAATTGTGGAAGAATCTTTAGATGGAGATGGTTCAAGAAATTCTTTAGCAAAATACAAGCTCCATTTTAATTGAGATTTCTATCTCATGTAACCTTGAAGAATTAAGTACACGGTTTTTTTATATGTGGGATGTCTGAGTTCAGGATTTATTTAGGATAAATCTAGACATCTTGGATCTGCACAAATATAAAGAAAAAAACGAGATGCAATAAATACAAAAATAAAAATAAAGAAAAAAATATTATTTTATCTACTAAATTATATTCCCCGGTAACGGCACCAAAAACTTAACACACTCAAAAAGTGATTCTTTAACTCTTAAGTATAAGAGTGTCGAAGTAATAAAATAACCCGGTAAGTTCGGGATCGATCCACATGAAATAGATTTAGTAAAATAAAATAAAAATTTGACTAAAAATAAAAAAAAAAGTTTAATTTGTTTGAAGCGATTGAAAATTTTAAATTAGATTACAATATTAAAATAAAATAATGTGGTTAAGAGATCTACTTTTAATATTATAATATATAAATTATCATTATTACCGATTTCATTTATTTTAGGAATAAATTATGTCAAAACATATAAAACTAACCATAAAGACGGTGATAACATTTGTCTATAACAAGTCTAGTTAGGTACTCAATTATACAAAATAAATAAAACCAACCATATAGATGATAATAAAGTTATCAATAATTAATCCAGATTTAAATTAAATATTAATCATTGGATTACAATTTTATAAAATAATATAAGTGAGATTAATCTATATTTTCATATTAAAAGCTTCACCCTTTACCCCAAAAGGACGAATTAGCGACTCATGATTTGAATAAAAACACAAATAATTTTAGTACTGAAAGAAAAAAGAAATTATCAGAAAGCTTTTTAAAAACTTGTAACAGACCTGTAGCGTGTAACCTGCCCAACACAATAAATAATTATGCGAAGTATGTTAATATTCATTTTATGATATAAAAATGATTTCCATGACTTAGAAATCTCGACCGGAGACTCAGGATAAAATTTCAAGTTTTAGCGTTTTTCCGATAAAATTTTTCATTTTGAACATCTATTAGTAAAATAGCTATAACTTTTTTGTTTTAACTCCGATTTGGATGAATAATATACTGTTTCGAAGCTAAGACATAGACGCACAAACTTCATGTTGAATATTTCTCCAGAAACTGACCTGAACTAAGCTAAAAATAACAATTTTCATAACAGCACATGTGAATTTCGAGAATCACTTAGGATGGAGACATGTGGCACTATCAACACCACTCTTTTTACAGTAAAAAAACAGCTCTAGTATAAATAAGTTCCCTGTTCATCCTTTCTCTTTCCAGAACCGGAAAAAAAATGTGAACTCCCCCTTTAAGCACGCCATTTGTAAACTTCCTCCTTGTCTCCCTTATTTTTCTTCAAACTATGGTAGGATTCAAGCACCAAATGGAGCAAGTAAGTGTTTTATGTCATTTCTTCCATGGATTTTTCAGTTTTGTGTATGAATTTTTCCTCTCAAATTCGAAAGCCATGAAATCTAGAATTGGGGGTTTTTGACTTTTGTTTGAATTGAGTGTAATGGTATGGATTAAATGGTGCTTGGTGATGATATGATATGGTTAGAAGTGTGGTTTTGGTTGATTGTGTAATGAATGAGATTTAGGGTTCATGACAAAAAAAAAAACTTATGGGGATGAAGATGAATAGTGAAGCTTGTTGATTAATTTAAATATAGATAATGGGTGAATGATAGATGATGATATATGTATAATTTTGAACTTGAAATTGATAGAATGAGAATGATGTACTTGGAGGGGATATATGGCCGAAATTTCATGTATATAAAAGGAGTGTAATTTTGTTTCTTTGATATTAATTAATAATGATTCAAGCTTAAAATGATCCTATTGACATGGATTAGTCTTTAATTTATAGAATTCCTATTATCCCTTTAAAAGAAGCCATGGCCGAATGTTGGTAATAAGTGATGGGGGATTATTATTTTGTATTGTGATAATGATGAGTTGTGATTATGCAAGAAATGATGTTGTATCATGAGTTAGGTTGTTTTTGATAGTGTTAAATGATGATATGGGATTACTTTTCATGTGCTCATGAATTTATTATGTTAATGCTTAAAGGACCATGGATAAATTTATACTTGCGTGGTGGATTGAATTGTGATGACAAAGATGATTATGGCATGCTTAGGAGTTCCAAGTAAGTAACCTATGCGATGAATACTTGAAACGTGTTTTTGTTGAATTTAGATAATAAAGAAATTTTATAAAGATATATGTAACCATAAAACAGGAAGAATATATGTGTATATAAACAGTAAGATGCCTTAGATTGGAAATATAAGAATGATAAAGTTTATGTATTTGCTATATGTGAGTAAATACACATGTGTAAAATATAAGGATACTTGGGTTTGGGGGTTGTAGAAACTACACCCTAAAGAATGGGATTAAAGTTTAAAGGATGATAAATTATAAGGAAGTAAGCATATAGGTACAAAAGTGGCAAGTACGCACGGAGAAATAAGTAAGCTTGTATATAATGAGTATGTGTTTTATGTACAAGTATCTTGAGGCATGCATAAATAGACATAGAGTATATGTGCATATGAATATATATAAATGGGATCCTGGAGCACATGTTGATATTTGAGAAATAGTTAAATAAGTTTAAGAACTGAGAACTCAAAGTTTGGATTTGTGTGAAGTATGATATAGTAGAATAGTTTTGATTGCATGTGTGTAGGTATAATTATGAAATTTTGTGATATTGGTTTTATGTTTGAATAGTACGAGAGCAGTTGAGCATAAGTTGAATGTAAATTGTGTTGATATGATAATATGGTCGAAAAGTTAATACAAGTTAACTTGAGTATGAATTTATAACACTATGTGTGTAAGTGTGTAAATGCTTATCAAGTGTACGGATCTATTAAGTTATAACAACTCATCGTGTAAATGAGCATATATGTTATACGCAAAGTATGAAGAGGATGAAAAGACATATAGAACATGACTTAACTCAAAATAAAAGCGTGTAAGGAATAGATTGCATATGTCATTAATTTATGAGTTTGCATTAATATGTACATGAACACTTATGACACGGCAAGAAAGCATGGCTGGAGTAGATAGAAGCATGAGAAATTCATATACATATATGTGTGCTAAGATTTTTTGCAGTTGAGCAAAAGCTAAGAATGTTTTCAAAGGTTCAAAAATATTTTAAATAAAAGTTTTGAATGTTTTTTTCCTTAAAGATAATATATTCCAGAAAAATGTTTCTCCCAGTTTTGAGATGTTAAAGCATGAGTTTTATGGTTTTTGGGCATGATGGAAAAACTCACCCCAGTATGTGACTTGAGATTCAGTGGGAATTGACGGATTTCATATGGATTCGGGATTTGGAATTTGACCCATCTCACTTCGGGCAGAGATGCGCCTACGGGCGAAGATGCGCCTACGGGGCGGAAATGCGCCTTCAGGCGGAGATGCACCTTCGGGCGGAGATCCGCCTACGGGCGGAGGTTTGGTTTTCAGAAAAAAGGATTAAGGATTTCAGTTTTCAGTTTTCAGAAAAGAGTTTCAGAAAAGAACTTAGAAAGACGGTTTTAGAAATATTTTCAGTTTTCAAATTTCCAATAAACAGCTTTCAGAAACAAGATTTTAGAAATAGTTTCTAGAAACCAGAGATTCAAAGCATGATTTAAGAAAGATAAGTTATAAGAGGTTTTCAAACTGAGTTTCACAAAGAATTTTCAGAAAGCAGTTTCTCAGAAAAAATATTTTCTAAAAGCAGGAAATGTTAGAGTAGTGTATGGTTTACAAATCATGCATATAAATCATGTATTCTGGTAATCCATCTGAGATGCACATAGTTGATGTTAATGCATGATAGCGTGATCACATTCATGTAAGTATATAACAGACATTTATATGAATCATATGTCTACATACAATGAGTATTTTAGAAAACATTGATGTATGGCAACATGATATGATAACATGATTCTATATATATAAGTACGTGATTGCTAATAGTATTAGAAGAAAAATAATATTTTATACTACCGATTTGATGATATTTCAATGAAATAAGAGAAAGATAACTATATTAAGTGTCCAAACCAAACTAGCAAAGAATGAATAGGAAATTTGAGAGATAACTGAGTAGCGCAGCAAAAGCGTGAAGGGTTTTTGATGAAGCTGTTAATGATATTGAGACTTGACACTTATATTATGGATATATGAAAATATGACTAGTAGACAGAACCTGAGATATGTGTGAGCAAACAAAAAGGGTTAGTAACAAGTAATATAATTGTAAATGGATAAGACGTAGATAGTTAGCTCAGACCTAATACTTAGTTCCGTGTATTATAAGCATGGTAAACGTTTAATGAATGATAAATTGTTGATATGTTAAATAAAATGGTAAGAAAGTAACTTAGATAAGTTACCTGAGCTTAAGGTAGTAAAGTAAAAAAAAAAAAAAAAGATAAGAAGTTAAGAAAAAAGAAAAGGTGTTAGGCTTGTGTGTTAGCAATGTAGTATAATGTACTATGATTATTATACATATGAGATCTTAAGTGTGTTGTGAATAAAAATGGTTCCGTTCGAATTAAAAATTAAAATATATAAGAGCTTGTGTATAGGGTTTTAATGACCAATATATTATTAATGAAAAGATGATATATGTCGTACATATGATGGTATGGATTATATAAGAATGATATATGATTGCAAGATTTGGATATTGTGAAAAGTTCATGATGATATAAATATGTATGCAATGATTTCAAATAAATAAGCTAGGAAGCACGTCACTAGAAAACAGAGAGAGATGGGTGTATGAATACTCACATTAAAGGAATATAAGAAATGAAATATTTGCCAATTGGCTAGGAAACAAAGAGTATGAACAGTTGGTAATTTAAAGAATGTGTGAACCACTTAGAAATCCCAGGAATAATAAGTAAACTGGAATTTAAACCCTGCATGTGTATGTTACTCAAGGTAGGAGCATAGTTACTTACTAAGTCTTATGACTCACTATACTACAGTGTCTGAGTTTTGCAGGTTGGCGACCTAAACGGTCGACTGTGGATTTCAGAGTCGCAGAGCGGTCGGATAGTAGCGTTGCAGTCAACCAGTCACCAGGTCTTGGGAAATAAAGAGTCTAGTAGTTTATGTTTTAGATTATATAGGTTGTAACGTGCTAAGCACATATGTTTATTTTAGAAAAGTTTTTGTATATGTATTTTCGGGTACGGAGCCCTGATTATATTGTGTTTGTATGTCTGCATCGCATATTTTTTGGGTCCTTAGATTGCATTGATGTTGTGATTCCGGCCTGGGGCCGAGATTTTATGTTTATGTTGTTTATGGATGCTGGCTTTAGGCCAGGTTGCATGATGTTACGAATACATCATGCCGAAATTTTTCTAGAATCAGAGGGTTATGGAGATGGGTTTAGCCTGTCTCTTGCCGGTAGCATCCTGGCTTAGGCGGGATGTTACAATGATGGTATCAGAGCATAGGTTTATAGAGTGTCGGTGACTGCAGCTGCTGGCTATTTGGCGATCTAAGTAAGTATATTCTATGTATTTACCATATCGGTCTTATGTATGAGAACAATTTCAATTATAGTATGATATTGAATGAGGAAATTATGATATGATATGTTGAGTATTAAATATACGGGTACTAGAAGAATGAGTTGAATGATATGTATCAGTGTGATATAAATGAGTATGAAATGGATGTTATGTATGAGAATGACATGTATAAGCATGATGAGAATGTTAGTATGGATATGATATGTATTATTGTGACATGAATGTGCATGTTTCCGTTTAGATTAACCCGAATCGGGATTCGAGGACGAATCCTATTTGAGGGGGGAAGATTGTAACACGACCGGTAGCGTGTAACCTGCCCAACACAGTAAAATAATTATGCGAAGCATGTTAATATTCATTTTATGATATAAAAATGATTTCCATGACTTAGAAATCCCGACCGGAGACTCGGGATAAAATTTCAAGTTTTAGCGCTATTCCGCTAAATTTTTCATTTTGAACAGCTATTAGTAAAATAGCTGTAACTTTTTCGTTTTAACTCCGATTTTGACGAATAATATACCGTTTCGAAGCTAAGAAATAGACTCACAAACTTCGTATTGAATATTTCTCCAGAAACGGACCCGAACTAAGCTAAAAATAACAGTTTTCATAACAGCACATGTGAATTTCGAGAATCACTTAGGATGGAGACATGTGGCACTATCAACACCACTCTTTTTACACTCAAAAATCAGCTATATTATAAATAAGTTCCCTGTTTTTCCTTTCTCTTTCCAGAACCGGAAAAAAAAAAGTGAACTCCCCCCTTTAAGCACGCCATTTGTAAACTTCCTCCTTGTCTCCCTTTTTTTTCTTCAAACTATGGTAGGATTCAAGCACCAAATGGAGCAAGTAAGTGTTTTATGTCTTTTCTTCCATGGATTTTTCAGTTTTGTGTATGAATTTCTCCTCTCAAATTCGAAAGCCATGAAATTTAGAATTGGGGTTTTTTGATTTTTGTTTGAATTGAGTGTATGGTAGGATAAATGTTGATTAGTGATGATATAATATGGTTAGAAGTGTGGTTTTGGTTGATTGTGTAATGAATGAGATTTAGGGTTCATGACCAAAAAAAAAAACAATTATGGGGATGAATGAATAGTGATGCTTGTTGATTAATTTAAATATAGATAATGGGTGAATGCTAGGTGATAATATATGTATAATTTTGAACTTGAAATTGATCGAATGAGAATGATGTACTTGGAGGGGAAATATGGCCGAAATTTCATGTATATAAAGAGGGTGTAATTTTGTTTCTTTGATATTAATTAATAATGATTCAAACATAAAATGATCCTATTGACATGGATTAGTCTTTAATTTGTAGAATTCCTATTATCCCTTTAAAAGAAGCCATGGCCGAATGTTGTAATAAGTGGTAGGAGATTATTATTTTGTATTGTGATATGATGAGTTGTGATTATGCAAGAAATGATGTTGTAGCATGAGTTAGGTTTTTTTTTTTATAATGTTAAATGATGATATGGGATTACTTTGCATATGCTAATGAATTTATTATGTTAATGCTTAAAGGACCAGGATAAATTTATACTTGTGTGGTGGATTGAATTGTGATTACAAAGATGATTATGACATGCTAGGAGTTTCCAGGTAAGTAACCTATGCGATGAATACTTGAAACGTGTTTTTTGTTGAATTTAGATAATAAAGAAATTTTATATAGATATATGTAACCATAAAACATGAAGAATATATGTGTATATAAACAGTAAGATACTAGCAAGCCTTAGATTGGAAATATAAGAATGATAAAGTTTATGTGTTTGCTATATGTGAGTAAATACACATGAGTAAAATATAGGATACTTGGGTTTGGGGGTTGTAGAAACTACACCATAGGGAATGAGATTAAAGTTTAAAGGATGATAAATTATAAGGAAGTAAGCATATAGGTACAAAAATGGGCAAGTATGCACGGAGAAATAAGTAAGCTTGTCTATAATGAGTATGTGTTTTATGTACAAGTATCTTGAGGCATGCATAATGAACATAGAGTATATGTGCATATGAATATATATAAATGTGATCCTGGAGCACATGTTGATATTTGAGAAATAGTTAAATAAGTTTAAGAACTGAGAACTCAAAGTTTGGATTTATGTGAAGTATGATATAATAGAATAGTTTTGATTGCATGTGTGTAGGTATAATTATGAAATTTACGATATTGGTTTTATGTTTGAATAGTACGAGAGCAGTTGAGCATAAGTTGAATGTAAATTGTGTTGATATGATAATATGGTCGAAAATTAATACAAGTTAACTTGAGTATGAATTTATAACACTATGTATGTAAATGCTTATCAAGTGTGCGGATCTATTAAGTTATAACAACTCATCGTGTAAATGAGCATATTGGTTATACGCAAAGTATGATGAGGATGAAAAGACATATAGAACATGAGTTAACACAAAATAAAAGCATGTAAGGATAGAATGCATATGTCATTAATTTATTAGTTTGCATGAATATGTACATGAACACTTATGACTCGGTAAGAAGCATGGCTGGAGTAGAAAGAAGCATGAGAAATGCATATACATATATGTGTGCTAAGATTTTTAGCAGTTGAGCAAAAGCTAAGAATATTTTCAAAGGTTCAAAAATATTTTAAAGAAAAGTTTTGAACGTTTTTTTTTCCTTCAAGACAATATATTCCAGAAAAATATTTCTCCCAGTTTTGAGATGTTAAAGCATGAGTTTTATGGTTTTGGGGGCATGAGGGAAAACTCACCCTAGTATGTGACTTGAGATTCAGTGGAAATTGACGGATTTCAATGGATTCGGGATTTGGGATTTGACCCATCCCAGTTGTACACTAATTGGAATTGACGGATTTGACACATGTGCACATGTGGAGGACTGGGGGGACGCTCCTAGATCCTCAGCGCTCAGATGATACATTCTTGGGCGAAGATGCGCCTTCGGGCGGAGATGCGCCTTCGGGCGGAGATGCGCCTAGGGGCGGAGATGCGCCTACGGGCGGAGATTTGGTTTTCAGAAAAAAGTATTAAGGATTTCAGTTTTTAGTTTTCAAAAAAGAGTTTCAGAAAAAAACTTAGAAAGACGGTTTTAGAAATAAGTACAAGAAAAAGAAAGATTTTCAGAAAGAAATTCTGTTTTCAAATGAACCCTCTGAAACCCTAAACTGCTCACGTAATAACCCCACTACCATTTCTTCAACAAACTGACTCAGCCCCTCCATCTTCATAAACCCTCCATCCTCGGCAGCAATAAGCGCAAGCCATCAGCCCTTAAGCGCATGCCATTAGCTTCATACTCCACGTTCACCTTAGTCACGTAAACCCCTATTAATCACGCCACACCTTCAAAGTTTGCTCACGCCCTTCCCATTAGCCACCTAACCTTCATTACACTCATGTCCTTCCACACAGCCACGTTCATGCCCCTCCACTTCACACCTTCACAACGCCAACTCACAACAACCAAACACACCTCCACCGCTTCAGCTCATCAACGCCGCTCACAGCCGTAGCCATGCATACTGCTATCAACAAGCCCCTTAGCCACCGCATACTGCTTATCAACAGCCCCTTAGCCATGCATACTCTGCCCATAACGCCCCTTAGCCACGCATACTGCCTATTAACCCCTGAAACTAAGACAGAAAACTACCCAAAGATCGTCCCGAGACTGACCCAAAACTAGCCCAGTTCAGCCGCAAATCAGTCCAGAAAACACACCCAAAACAGTCCAAAAATCTGCACTTTAAACCGACACAAAAACACCCCAAAACAGTCACCAAAATAGTCCAGAAACTGACCCTAATACAGCAGCAAAATGAAGTTAAAACAGTGGCTTGAGCAGCGAAATAGCGAAGGAAAACGTAAACCAGTGACCGAGAAAGTTAAGGAGCTTTAACCCTTCCGATCTCCGTGAAACGCAAGTCCCGAAGTCGGCAAAAAAAGGTTAGACCTGAGGGTATTTTCCACACTTGTTCTCAGTTTTATCTTTAATATTTATGAGTTTTGGACGCATGATTATTATGTTAAAATGCATGTTGTGGCCCTTGAGTAGATAAATATGCATGTATTATGATATGATGTGTGTTGTGGCCTTTGATTAAAATGAAAAATGTGTCGCCTCTTGTGGTATATAGGATGGAAATCCGGACGTAAATTTCATAGCCGATTCAGAATGGACGGTAGTATGATCTGCACTCGGGATACAACTCCACGTACCACTTGAGCAAACGGTGCATATTTTGTTTTATGTTGCTTTGATGTGTTTATTATTCGTTATTTAATTTATGCATATTACTTGTTTGTGTAATGATGTGATCTAGCGCATGGGCTTAGTAAGTGCGATGAAAGGTCCTCTAATTAAAGGGGTTAAAATCCTTTACCACGATGCTTCGCCGCGCCGGTCAATGTATATTCGATTGGATGTGAGATATGTTCAATCGGGTATACGAAATCCGATATCTTTGTATTTACTTTTGTTTCATAAATATGCATTGAGATAAGCACATGGGCTTAGTAAGTGCGATGAAAGGTCCTCTAATTGAAGAGGTTAAAATCCTTTACCACGATGCTTCGCTGCACCGGACGATGTATATTCGATTAGATGTAAGACATGTTCAATCGGGTATACGAAATCCGATATCTTTGTATTTATTTTTGTTTCATACATATATGCATTGAGATGAGCACATGGGCTTAGTAAGTGCGATGAAAGGTCCTCTAATTGAAGAGGTTAAAATCCTTTACCACGATGTTTTGCCGCGCCCCCTTATTATGTCTGGTATTTCCTTTCGCACATAATTGCTTTATTTATGAACGCATTACGAATTCCATAAATCCATCTTTATCTTTGTATGCATTGTAATGAAAAGCACATGGGCTTATTGTATTGGTTGAAAGGTTTCCCATTTGGGGAAGAAAAGCCTAAAAGGCTACCTTTACCACGATATTTACCGCGCCCTTATTCCGTTTGGTTGCATTATTCACATATGTCTTTACTTGATATCTCTTTATTCATATACCAATGTCAATTGAGCATTATTTCTTGTGGTATATCGGATGGAAACCCAGACGTAATTCTGTAGCCTATTCCGAATGGACGGTAGTGCGGTCTGTACTTGGGATACAATTCCATGTACCACTTGGAAAAGTGCTCACATGTGTGTTTGTGTCCATGTTAGCTATCTTCTCTTGCATCACGTTATAGCATGCTTACTTTAATGCCTAATTGCATCCTTAATTGTCTTTGTGCATTATGTACTTAGTTGACTCTTTTATTTACACATGAATATGTAATGGTTATCTGTCTATGTTTCCGTCTGTATAAGTATGAAATGTTTATGAAATCACTTGTTCATCATTATTTGATTCACTTTCATGTGTGCTTATGTGATTATGACGTGCTTGTGTTTTCACGAATACAATATGCCTATGAAGTTGTATATTTGCCGCTACTTTGACTTACTTTCGAGCATGTAAACTTAGAAGTAGGATATATGCAAATCTAGGTGCAAGTTTTATCTTTTTTGCGCATCTGAACTTAGAAGCATGATATTCTTGGAAATAAGTGTTACTTAGGCTTGATTAAATTATTTCACAAATCCTTTCACTACAACTGACATAAGTAAGGGACCATTCCGAACCCAATGGTTTGAGGTCTTCCCTTGCGAGGGGTGAGTGCGGCCTTAAATCTCATTTTCCCGGTTCACACCGGGTGGCGACTCCATCATTCTACTCCATACTCCCAACCGGGCCGCGAGCCCAGAACAGCATGCGTCGCCCAGCTCCCTGTGGCATCACCACAGTTTGGCGACTCCACTGGGGATAGAGAATCGGCCCCGAAATATTGTCTTGTAATTTTTGGATTTGTGTTTTAATTGACCATGTCTATAGTGGGTAAAATGAGGGTTTGATCAAAGACATTTTGTTAAGGCTAGGTGATGGTTCGATGTCTTCCTTCACTCACTACCTTTTCATAAGGAAAAGCTGTGAAGACACCGAGATAATCATTACTTATAGCTTGTTGTGATAGACTAGTTTGGGGGACTCGTTGCTTATTCCTGACACCAAGCGATAAGGGCCTAAGAGGTTTGGGTACTTAAGAGAGCCTCGCTCCACCCTCCTTCTGGGGAATCTACAACGGCAAATCCATTCGATAGTTAGTCACATGCCATGACTTGTTGGCACGTACTTTTAGGGTATAAAAAAGGTGCACTCACTTGGTTGCTCGACCTTGAGTGGGGAGACCTAGTTGTGGGCAATCCTTCGCCAGCAAGAGTCTTTGTCTATACTCTCACGAACCCACCATATACTAGGGTTGTATGGCTAAAGTAATAATTATTTCCTTGAGCATGTGCTTGTGGACCATCCTCATTTGGATGCAGTTGGACTTCTTGTCAGAAATGCGAACTTCCTGGGCCATTTAAACTGGGGCGAGTTCGTATCCTATGACCATTAGGCCCAAAGCTTCTGAAATGTTGATGGGCCACCTTGTAGAATTTACTGTTTTATGCTTGAATTATCTGCATGCTTGTGTTTGGGAACATCGTCGTTTGGATCCATTTGGACCATTTGTCATGGGATATGGGCTTGTTGGGCCATTTAAACTGAGACAAGAACGTATCTAATGAAGATTGGGCCAAAGGCCTCTAAATATTGATGGGCCATTTTGTGCTTGTGTTCGGAACATTACCATTTGGATTTAGTTGGGCTCCTTGCCATGAGATGCGAACTCGTTGGGCCATTTAAATTGGGACGAGTTCACTCCTATGACATTTAGCCCAAAAGCTTCTAAAATGATAATGGGTCGATTTGTTTGAAAATTTTAATTGATTTAGTATGTTCTATATGTTACATGCATCTCATGCACCCATACATACATACATCATGTTAACACCATCTATGTCTCATAAAGGCATCATAGATTCCCGTTGGGTTAGGGGAGAGAAACACTTACTAAAAGACGGTAAAAGGCATGAGTACATCAGAGAATGAGGTATCTCGTATGGATCAGTTTGAGAACAGTCTCACCAAGATTACTGAACAATTGCAATCCTTGACAACTGCCATGACAAATATGGCTGTGCCCCTTGCTGGGGGAAAGTCTGAGAATGTAAGACGTGAGGAGCCTCCAAATAGGTTGGGGGATGACATCCCCGCTTTTGATGATGATATGGCTGGTTATGCTGCTGGGAGAACAGTTGGGTCTCAGGCAGAATTGCAGAAACTCCGTGACCAGGTAGAGTCTGTTACCCATAAGATGAAGGGTAAGGATGAAAACTTACTAGACTATGAGGCGATGACCTTTGAGGAACAGTTGCCTGCTCAGTTCAGAATGCCCGACATGGCCAAATGTAACGGGAATGGGGATCCTAAGGTCCATCTCCATTAGTATGTTTCAGTTATGAGTTCAGTGGGTTTATCCAAGCGCCAGGTCCAGAAAATATTTGGGATGTCACTCGAGGGAGCACCTGTAGTGTGGTATCACAGCCTTGAGAAAAAGGTCAAAGAAGATTGGAAGGAATTGGCAGATGCATTTCTAAAATAGTATGTTACAGACTTGGAGATTGATTTGTCACTCCGAGATTTGGAGAACACTAAGCAGAAGCCGGAGGAAAGCTTCAAAGAGTATGTAGATAGCTGGAGAAGCCAGCTCCTGAAGATGCAGACTAGGCCCTCGGAGAAGGACCAGATCAAGATGATTATCAAGGGTACTAAGCTCTCTATTTATGGCAAGCTGAGGAGGATGACCTCCATGATTGGTGACTTTCGACAGTTGAGGGAGACTGTCATGGATATTGAAGAAGAAGAAGCTGAGAACAGAAAGTTCTATGGTCAAAATATGAGAACTTTTGGGGGGCCTTCTGAGACCAAGCCCGCTACTGCCGAGGTCGCTACCGTCAAGAACAGGCGATTCTCCAATCTTGGTAGACCTTTGTCAAATGTATTTGAAAAGCTGAAAATGCAAGGACTTCTAAAACCTTTGGATCCTAGGCCATTTCCGAACCCTGTGCCACCATACCTCAACCTAAACCAGTATTGTTACTTCCAACAAGAAAAAGGCCATGATACCGACAACTGCACCCGCCTTAGGCATGAGGTCCAAAACCTCATTGACTCCCATAAAATACCCAATCCAGAAAAAGAACAACCCAACACACACATGAACCCTCAACCATAAAGCCACTCAACCACTCAGGCTTCTTGTATTGAGATAAAGGATAACAGTGAAGAACCATAGGCCAAGGAAGAAGTCAATATGATGAAGTTATTCCTCCTAGTTTATTTGATCCTGCATTTTTAATATAGACATTGATTTAATCTACATGTTCGAACCATTTTCTTAAAGGATAATAAAGACGTTTATTTCGATGAATCTCTTCTGCAATATGAGTATATTTGAGAAAAGCATTCAACCTTGGTACTATAAAATTTAGTGATGTTCAGAAACACGGGGAATCCTCGGAAGAAGTAAGCAGAAGAGGTAGGATAGTCATTCAGAAATTGGGAAACGAGGCAGTGAGACTGTCAGACTTGGAAGGGAATGAGTTTACCGAGCCGATCAATGCGGATAGATTGAAGCAGTACTTTGCCTTAGGAATAGCAGGATGGTCATCAAGGGAATTGGCGGAAGACCTAACCCAACGGGATGGGAAACTCATTCACGCATGCATACACGTAACATATCTTGCATTCCATTTTGTGTTTTGTGTTTGTTTTGTATTCACAGGTTTTGAAGAAGAAAGAGAGAAAGCGGCAAATGAAAGCCAATCAGAGGCATCAATATGACATCAGTAGTTTGGGGACGAGTCCCAGGTTTGAGACCCATATCAGTATCAGTTTGGGGGCGAGGCCCACCTCAGTACCAGTTTGGGGGCGAAGCCCCACATCAGTATCAGTTTTGGGGCGAGGCCCACATCAGATTGGGGGCGAGGCCCATGTCAGTATCAGACTGGGGGGCGAGGCCCATGTCAGTATCAGTATTGGGGCGAGGCCCACAGTCAGCTTAGATCAGGGATAAAGCCCACAGTCAGCAAACCCAGGAACAAAGCCCACAGTCAGCCCAGAGGAATAAAGCCTCATCTCAGCACAGTTCGGGAAGAAAGCCTAGGGGAATAAAGTCTTATCTTGAAATAGTTCGGGAATACAGCCTAGGGGAGTAAAGCCCTATCTTGACACTGTTCGGGAATACTGCCCAGAGGAATAAAGCCTCATCTCAACACGGTTCGGGAATCAAGCCCACTTTTAAAACAGCTCGGGAATAAAGCCTTCAATCAGTATAGTTTGGGAACAAAGCCCACAGTCAATACAGTCAAGGAATAAAGCTTACATTCAGTACAGTTCGGGAACAAGGCCCAAGGGAATAAAGCCCACTTTCAAAGCAGCTTAGGAACAAAGCCTATGGGAATAAAGCCCTATCTCAACAGTTTGGGAACAAGACCCAGGGGAATAAGGCCCTATCTGTACATAGTTTGGGAACAAGGCCCAGGGAATAAAGCCCTACCTCTACACAGTCAACAGTTTGGGCATAAAGCCTCACATTGACACAGTTCGGGAATAAAGCCCAGGAGAATAAAGCTCTCTCTCAACACGGTTCGGGAATAAAGCCCACCTTCAAAACAACTCAGGAATAATGCACAGTTTGGGAACAAAGCCTTATCTTAGCACAGTTTGGGAACAAAGCCCATATTCAGCACAGTTTGGGAAGAAAGCCCAAAGGTCAAAGTATCTCTGTACAACAAGCAAACCAAGTGGCAGCTGGTGAGCCAGGTAAGTAAAAATGCATTGCATAGACTTTGATAGGATTGTCACTGTCACACACTGCACAAGTCCCATCAAAGTGGGGGCGACTGTAGGCATTGTATTTTTACATGTGAAACTCAATGATGAGTCTCAATTTGGAGGCATTACCTTTTTAATCGAGGACGTTGCGGGAAACAGACGTCGGAAGGGAATCAATATTTCATTAGATTTTTTCGCTTGTTTAGCGTCAAGCTTACTTGTTGGACCTCCGTTTAGAGCATTTGGCCTGAAAAAAAAAAAACCCGCAAACCTTTTATCCTTGGCCCAAACCCATTCACCTAGTCCACACAACACCTGACCCACCAAGACAAAGCCCACACCACCACCACCTTGGCCCACATGCCCAAGGCCCTAAAAGACATCCAAATTAAATAAAATAATTATTAAATGATATACCAACTAAATAAAATATTAATTAAGTCATCAACCAATTAAATCCAACATAATAAAGTACCAATTAAATTAAATCTAAATTAAATTAAACTAATATTTAATTAAAATTAAATACCAAAATTGAATAATTCACTTCCAAATTAAAAATCAAATCAAAATAAATTCATCACCTAATTTAATATAATCACCTCCTAAAATACACAATTCTTTCCATAAATAAGTAAATTAAATCCCTCCCTTAATAATTTTATTTCTTTCCTTATTCAAGCAAATCCATGCAAAAAAACCCTAACCCTATTCATGCAACTATATAAACTACACAAACTGAACCCTCGCATCCTCCTCTCTCTGTATGAAACCGACCACATGACACCCTCACAAATGAACCCTCTGAAACCCTAAACTGCTCACGCAATAACCCCACTGCCATTTCTTCAACAAACTGACTCAGCCCCTCCATCTCCATAAACCTTCCATCCTCGACAGCAACAAGCGCAAGCCATCAACCCTTAAGCGCATGCCATTAGCTTCATACTCCCCATTCATCCTTAGTCACGTAAACCCCTATTAATCACGCCATACCTTCGCAGCTTGCTCACGCCCTTCCTATTAGCCACCTAGCCTTCATTACACTCACGTCCTTCCACACAGCCACGTTCACGCCCCTCTACTTCACAACCTTCAGACACGCCACGCTCACATTCAAACACACCTCACCGCTTCAGCTCATAAACGCTTCACAGCCTTAGCCACGCATACTGCCTATCAACAGCCCCTTAGCCACGCATACTGCCCATAACGCCCCTTAGCCACGCATACTGCCTATTAACCCTTGAAACCAAGACAGAAAACTACCCAAAGATCTGTTGGGGTTTTATTGGGAATTACAAGGTTGCACAGCGGAACGCGGAAAAACGATTTCTCCGATTTCAAAAATTTTTCTTGGAACAATTAAATAAACTTATTTACTTAATTAACCAATACTTAAATTATGAAATATAACCTAAGAAATCATATTTCTTTTAATTACAAAATTACCCCAAACTTTTTCAATTTAATTATTTTGGTTTTAAATATGTCAATTACATATTTAATTAATTCCAAATTAACCCAAAAATAATTTTTTCAAGTTTGCTACAGTACCAGAAACATTTTCCAGATATTGCGCCACTGCCCAGTTTTTTCTGGAATTTACAGAACAGCCCCAAAACTTTGGTTAATTGCAATTTGGCCCAAAATGCTCAAAACACATCAAGATCAAATCCAATTAATCCCAAATTTTACATGCATCAAATATACATCAAATTAAAGCTAATATATGAAAAGCCCCAAAATTTGAGTAGGTTTGGAACCCTAATTTCATAAATCACTCAAATTGGCAATTTACACTAAATTAATAAAATTCAATACTTTAATCTTCAAATTACTACACCAATTAATTCTCACCATCATGAAATTAATCAAGAACAATTCTAGGTCAATTATGAATGGCTAATTAACTCTAGAATAGCAACTTTAATTTTCTAATCAATTTATTAATCTTAATTACATTAATAAGCTAATAAATTAATTATACATGCTTAAACACATCCAACAAGCTTCCAACAAATTTAATTAGAAACTAAAAGAATAGAGACATGTTCTTAACAACACAATTGAAGCTAAGAGTATTTGAAACATTTTTCATGTTGGAAGAAATTTGAAAAGAACTTACAAAATCAAGCCTATTGCCTTTGTTTTCTTTCTTTTCTTTTCTTCACCAAAATGCTCTCAATTCCCTTTTTCTAATTTTTGTTGATCTTGCCGTGAATGACCAAGAAGGGAATCAAAACAAATTTTGATTTAAAACCCATTCACCTTCACGTTTTTACTTGCAAAAATAAACAACAATTAATTCATTTTTGTTGTAAAATCATTGGTCCACAATTAATAAATTAATGATAACACTTTATCCAATTAAAGTGAACAAAATATGTTCCAATGATAATTTGCCATTTCCAACTTTAATAAAGTTGAATCATTACTTAAGATATTTATTTTATAAATTAATTTAATTATTTAACAATTAAATAATTAATTAATAAATATAAATATCTTGAATATATGTATTATATTTACAATAAATATCTCAAATACATATATTAATGATATAAGTCAAATATCACAATTTGATATTTTATTAATGTGTATTTAATAAAATCAAGTATTAAATAAAATACACATCAATATTGGAAATGACCGATAGGTCCCGATTGCATGTATTTTTCGTTTAACTATTAAACGAGTTATAAATAATCAGTATTATTCATAACAGTTGCTCTAGTGCTCTACGAGTAAATTTCATTAGTGAGACTCTCTAGATTCAGGCATATCCGTCACAAAATCAAATTTCGTGTCCATAATTCACCCACCCGTAAATTATGACGAACACGGATAAACTCACTGAATCATACAGGTCGAGATCACTGCATAAGTATAATCCATCCGTCACAGGTACCCGGATTAATCCAGAGATATAGATACAAACGTCAAATCTCTATAGATATAATCACGTCGATGTTTCTATTAGTAATCCCTCAAATAACACTTATAACTAATTTCTATAGTGTACCACGGGCCCATGGATTTAACAGATTGCTAATACCATATTGAATACCTATACTCTGTACACAGAGCTGACAGATCCTATCTTGATACACACAGGATATCCTGAGCATCAGTCCACACCCAACGAACAGGCGGAGGTCTGATCTTAATAGATCGGTGACGTGACTGCCATCTAAGTGTGGAGGATAACTCAGATATCCACAGTGGTATCTCAAGTCAAAGAATCACTATGCTCACTCAACCCGAGAAGATTCTTATTGACGTTGGTGTACCATCCATTAAGAATCTTCGGTGAGTCGTTCAGTGTTTATCCGCTATAAACACCTACACGTCTATACGAGTCTCCAAGACTCATGGTTCACTGAGAAACCATCGGAATCCAAGATTCCAATATACGACATGTACCAGTCTCTACGGGTTTACTTTACTGACCAAGTAGTGTAAACCTTGACCGGGAACTGTCTAAGAATGACAACGTCATGATACAACTCAATGTCAGTTGCGACGCTTTGCAACAGTATCATAACTAATCATTCTAAGGTCGGTTACGTCTTACCATATCATAGAAGAAGTTATATAAAAGAACTGTTCATTTTATTCAAAATAAAACGTTACATTAGTATTACATAGAAATACATAATAAAATTGGCGCTCTGAGCACCAACCCTAACAAGATCGTCCCAAGATTGACCCAAAACTAGCTCAGTTCAGTCGCAAATCAGTCCAGAAAACACACCCAAAACAGTCCAAAAATCTGCACTTTAAACCGAGACAAAAACACCCAAAACAGTCACCGAAACTGTCCAGAAACTGACCCTAATACAGCAGCAAAACAGCAGCAAAATGGAGTTAAAACAGTGGCTTGAGCAGTGAAACAGCGAAGGAAAACTCGAACCAGTGAACCGGGAAAGTTAAGGAGCTTTAACCCTTCCGATCTCCGTGAAACGCAAGTCCGAAAGTCGGCAAAAAAAAGGTTAGACCTGAGGGTATTTTCCACACTTGTTCTCAGTTTTATCTTTATTATTTATTGAGTTTTGGTCGCATGATTATTATGTTAAAATGTATGTTGGGGCCCTTGAGTAGATAAATATGCATGTATTATGAATATGATGTGTGTTGTGGCCCTTGATTAAAATGAAAAACGTGTCGCCTCTTGTGGTATATAGGATGGAAACTCGGACGTAAATTTCATAGTCGATTCTGAATGGACGGTAGTATGATCTGCACTCGGGATACAATTCCACGTACCACTTGAGCAAACGGCACATATTTTGTTTTATGTTGCTTTGATGTGTTTATTATTCGTTATTTAATTTCTGCATATTACTTGTTTGTGTAATGATGTGATCGAGCGCATGGGCTTAGTAAGTGCGATGAAAGCTCCTCTAATTGAAGGGGTTACCACGATGCTTCACCGCACCGGTCAATGTATATTCGATTGGATGTGAGATATGTTCAATCGGGTATACGAAATCCGATATCTTGGTATTTACTTTTGTTTCATATATATGCATTGAGATAAGCGCATGGGCTTAGTAAGTGCGATGAAAGGTCCTATAATTGAAGAGGTTAAAATCCTTTACCACGATGCTTCACCGCGCCGGACGATGCATATTTGATTGGATGTAAGACATGTTCAATCGGGTATACGAAATCCGATATCTTTGTATTTATTTTTGTTTCATATATATATGCATTGAGATAAGTGCATGGGCTTAGTAAGTGCGATGAAAGGTCCTCTAATTGAAGAGGTTAAAATCCTTTACCACGATGCTTTACCGCGCCCCCTTATTATGTCTGATATTTCCTTTCGCACATCATTGCTTTATTTATGAACGCATTACGAAATTCCATAAAGCCATCTTTATCTTTGTATGCATTGTAATGAAAAACGCATGGGCTTATTGTATTGGTTGAAAGGTTTCCTATTTGGGGAAGAAAAGCCTAAAAGGCTACCTTTACCACGATATTTGTTGCGCCCTTATTCCGTTTGGTTGCATTATTCACATATGTCTTTACTTGATATCTCTTTATTCATATACCAATGTCATTTGAGTATTATTTCTTGTGGTATATCGGATGGAAACCCAGACGTAAATTCTGTAGCCGATTCCGAATGGACGGTTGTGCGGTCTGTACTTGGGATACAATTCCATATACCACTTGGAAAAGTGCTCAAATGTGTGTTTGTGTCCATGTTAGCTATCTTCTCTTGCATCACGTTATAGCATGCTTACTTTAATGCCTAATTGCATTCTTAATTGTCTTTGTGCATTATGTACTTAGTTGACTCTTTTATTTACACATGAATATGTAATGGTTATCTGTCTATGTTTCCGTCTGTATAAGTATGAAATGTTTATGAAATCACTTGTTCATCATTATTTGATTCCCTTTCATTTGTGTTTATGTGATTATGACGTGCTTGTGTTTTCACGAATACAATATGCCTATGAAGTTGCATATTTGCCGCTACTTTGACTTACTTTCGAGCATGTAAACTTAGAAGTAGAATATATGCAAATCTAGGTGCAAGTTTTATCTTTTTTGCGCATGTGAACTTAGAAGCATGATATTCTTGGAAATAAGTGTTACTTAGGCTTGATTAAATTATTACACAAATCCTTTCACTATAAGTGACATAAGTAAGGGACCATTCCGAACCCAATGGCTTGAGGACTTCCCTTGTGAGGGGTGAGTGCGGCCTTAAATCTCATTTTCTCGGTTCACACCGGGTGGTGACTCCATCATTCTCCGGTTTAGTCCCCCGTGGCTACTCCGTACTCCCAACCGGGCCACGAGCCCGGAATAGCATGCGTCGCCCAGCTCCCTGTGGCATCACCACACCTACCTATATAAAGAAATCCTTAGCCATTTTACCTGGTTGGAAAGCCTCCATATCCTTTATTTCATCCTTCTTGAGAAATCATCTTGAAGACTTATCGAATCTCATGTCTTAATTTTTTTTTTTTTTGTGAGTTTCTCATTTGATAACCATCAACACAAACACAAACTAGCAAATACCATAAACTTCAAAGTTCTAAGGTGGAGATTAGTAGTCAGAGTTCCGGCATCGCGATTTCACAGATTTGATTCGCTCAGACATATCAAAGGTTCTGAAGAAGGCTGCTTAGTGCGGGCACGAGGAGTTCTTCATGTGATTACAGTAGTGTAAAATTATTTCCATAGGTAATATAACCATCACTGTAAGTTATCTCTATATAGTGAATTCATATGGTAACCTCTACCCGAAGTAGTTTTTTCTCTGTCAAGAATTTTTTACTCTGTCAACAAATCTTGATGTTGATTGAGTTGATTGTTTTATTTATTTTCAGCTTGTTCATTATTACATACAAGCTGGATCAACCATAGTCCACATAATATTTTAATTTGCAAAAATAACCTGTGATTCCAGACTTCTGCACAAGTCTTGGGTGTGTGATTTATCTATCTGAACTTAGTTATTTTATTTACTTAGTTGCGGAAGACCAGCCCATTCTAATTGAAGACTTTCTGCCAAGCCTAGTTATCTAGGTCGACTCTTGGGTGTGTGATCTATCTATCTAAAATTATTTATTTTATTTACTTAGTTATGTAATGTCATGTTGTAATTGGACATAAATATTGATTATTTTATTAATTGCATGGGTATGATTCGACTAGACCTGGCCAAGGTTTCAGTTCGGATTTAGAACCGTAATATTTCGGTTCGGTTAGGGTTCCCCCTAATCGAATCGGTCCAGCGGTTGAAACCGGAATCGTTGGAATGGTTCCAATAGTTTTACAGTGGAACTGTTTAAATTTTTTCTTTTCAAAAAATCATTATTAAAATTAAAAAAGAGAATGGAATCAGAACGGAACCTGAATCCGTCCGGTTTCGATTTTGGTTTCGGTTTCGATTCCGATTCCACGGAACCAGGAATCGATCAGTTCGGTTCCGGTTCGGAACCGAACAGGACCGGTGGCCACCCCAGACTCGGCTTTAATTTATATTGGGTTTTAATTAATCAGGGTTTCATCATTAAAGTGAGCCATAGGTGTTGATGGTGTTTTTAGGCACTATAGTATTTAAAACAGCACGGCAGGGACAAAAGGGTAACTTTCTTCCTGATCAAAATCATTAATGCCGACCTGATCACATGAGTATTATAAACAGTAAGAGACCGAGCTCTTTTATCGGTAGCCGACCACTTAAAGCTCGGATGACCGGGCATTATCAGATTGGTAGCAGCATTCCGGTCCAAAGAACCATCATGACCGACCTCATGAAGACCGACTACCCGGCGAGACGTGCTCCAGAAGATAAGAAATCATATTCCTACAGGATAAGATATTTAATTATCTTACTTCCATGGGGGTAAAATTGATAAAGTCAACATCCTAATAGGATAAAGAAAGTAAAGATAGTTTTGATTAGGAATCCTTATGGGAAAAGGGAATTGTTTCAACTAGGAATTCTTGTAGGAAAAGAAAATCATCTTAGACTAGGAATTCTTGTACAAGTAGAAATCTGATTTCTTCACCATTATAAATAAGGGGGGAAAGCATAGGTTTTGGGAGAGTTGATCAGAATCATTACCATCACACTTGTAAACACAAGACAAGTTTCAGCAATAAAAGAGTAGTTCAGTTTGTGTCCGTGGACGTAGGTCGGATCCAAATCCGCCGAACCACGTTAAAAATTCTTGTCGATTGGTGCATTATCCATCTTTTGCTAAATTTGCTTTCGGTTCCCACATAACCAAACAAATTCACTATTGAAGGAGGATTACCTCGGGAGTAGTATCTCCATATTGCTCTGAGTCCAAAATCCACCGTCAACAATATGTTTGTTTGTTTGTTTTTTTGTGTTTTTTTGTTTTTGTTTTTGTTTTTGTTTTTTTTTGTTCAAATAAATTTTCATCAATCTAAATTTTATTAACTTGAAATACGATTCTTAACGTTATTAGGAATTCATTATGATTCGATATGGATTGAAAAAGATTTTTCCCGATGGGTTCATATCACTATATCCCTTTAGTCACCACTCATGTAGAAAACGAAAGGTCAAAAGCTGAAAAGATGATTAGGGTAAGGCTTCAAGGCTTGCGTCAGCCTATGCTAACACAGTATCTCATCCCGGGTTTTAGAATCATCAGCAATGAAAGCTGCAAACCGATTTAATTCATAGCCCTAATAACCAAAACTTACAAGAGCTTTTTACTTGAAACAAATACCAAAGAGTTGCATGCATCCTAACCTAATATAGAGATTGTCTTGGGGAGAGTTAATATAGGTGATTGGTTGTGGCTCATAAATTTAACTTAAAATTAAGATTTTGAATTTTGAAAAGTTTTAATTTTTAGTGTATAATATGATTTTTTTTTAATCTTTTATATGTAACAATCTCATTTTAAGAATTCACTAAAGCCCTATAATTTAAGATAATTCAGGGCCACTTCTAATCTAATAATATTAAAAAAAGTTAAAATTACTGAAATATTCTTCGTTACAAAAAAATATTCTTAAAAAAACGAAGAAAATATGTGAAACATACTCTAATAATAATAATAATAATAATATTTACAGTAGTAATACCAAGTCAATTAAAGATAGGCTTCACGTCGCAACGGCTACCTCCAATTACCCCACTAACTCCCCATCTCTCTCCTAATAACTCTCTCAATAACCTCTCTAAATTTGAAGTCTAATAAGAAAGCAAAAGCAGCAAGCAATCCATATTAATTAATTTATCCAACACAAAGCAAAAGCTAAAGAGGGAGCTCCCTTTGAGTCCAAATTAAAACATGGCTTCTCCCTTTATTAGAGCTTCTCTCATCATCTTCATTTTCTTCACTATTTTAAATCTCCATTTCGACACTGTAACTTCCACTGTATTTGAAGTTGGTGGTGGTGGTGGTGGTGGTCATGGCTGGGCTGTACCCAAAGCTAAAGAAGGTGGCCAAATGTACAACAAATGGGCATCTGCCCAAAGGTTTGAGATCGGTGACACTCTCAGTACGCACTGACTTTTCTCTTACATTTTCTTTTAATTTGGAAATATTACTTGTCATTAATGTATTGTGGCATAAGATTAATGTGTGATGCAAATAACATGAATGATTTTGTTATATTAAAAAGTGTATCAATATACATAAAATCTGTAAAATGGCGAGGGCCAGAGGAAGGTAAAAATGAAGAAAACATATATTGTAGTAGGCTATAACAAAACATATATAATAATAGGGGTCCAAACGTAAAATTATATGAAATGGGTAAAATTCCATTGAATCCTTTATTTTTCCAACAATGTTCATGTGTATGATTGATGATGGATATTTAGAATTCAAGTACAAGAAAGACTCAGTGATGATAGTAACTGAAGAGGATTACAAAAGATGCCGATCCTCGAATCCGTTGTTCTACTCCAACAATGACAACACTGAGTACAAGTTAACAAAGCCCGGTTTGTTCTACTTCATTAGTGGAGTCTCAGGACACTGTGAGCGAGGGCTGAAGATGGTCATTAAAGTTTTGGAGACTGCGAGTCCATCTCATCACCAAAACCAGACCAGCGAGCCGCTGTCGCCGAATAATGATGCTGCCATTGCTTCTGCAACTATTTTTTGCTCATTATGTCATTTTTAGGGTCTCTCTTGTATTTGTTTTAGTTAATATTTAATTATTTGCAAGGTTTAGGCAGTGTTCTGTTTATCGTAAGTACTACTTCTTTATTATGGATATTTGTTAATTGTTAATTCGTTATAATAAATTTTTTTTTTTTTGACTATTTGATACTGTCCAACCAAAAAAATTATGAGATCTCCGAAGTTTAATGCGTAATGTTTAAGTTTAGATTTAAAAATTAGGTAAGTAAAATTAATTTTGCTTGGTTATGTTTTAGTCTCCGATAAACAAAATTAAATTAATAAATTAAATTTCAGTAAATAAATAAAATTTGCCAATTTTTCATATATCAGTAAGCATATATCTACCTTTTAAAAAAAAAAAAAAAATTTCGATTGGATATTCAAATTTTCAATTGATTTAAGATATGCATGGTTAGGATTGGTACTCGCAACATCAATACGGATCGTATTTATATTCGGTTCATGAATAAGAACAATTCATTTTTTCATAATATTACAGATTTATGGTAACACATATTGTCTTTTATATATATTCGATCTAATTTGATTAGATTAAAACTAAATCTGGTTTAGTGATATATATATATATATATATATTAGCAAAAGACCCGATGATTTAAAACGTAGTGCGCAGTTACAATGTAAGTTGCAGTTGACATTGGGAAGCGTCACTATAAATTGTATATTCTCAAATAAAGTTTCTGGTCAAGATTTACTCACTCGGGTCGGTTAGTAAAATCCGTTGAGACCAGTACATGTCGTATATCGAGATTAGTCCGATGGTTTATCCTAGTGAACTATAAGTCTTTGTGTAGGCATGGTACAGAGGTACAAGCGACGCTGTCTGGGCTCGCGGCCCGTTGGGAGTACGGAGTAGCCCGCGGGGAACTAAACCAGAAAATAAAGGAGTCGCCACCCAGTGTGAACTGGGAAATGATTTAAGGCCGCACTCACCCCTCACAATGGAAGACCTCAAACCGTTGATTTCAAAATGGTCCCTTACTTATGCCAACTGTAATGAACATATTTATGCAATAATATAACCAAGTCTTATGCAGGACATGCTAGATGATTTAATCAACACACAAGTTTGCACAACCATAAACATAAATAAAAAATAAAAGAAATGTATAATTCCAACGTATTAAACAAAGAAGCGCGTGAATGTAAATAAATAATATCAATAAAAAAACATTAATAATAAAGAGAAATGATTAAGTACATAATGCAGAAGAAATGATCAAAGAGACAAACATGTATAATATATGATGAAAGAGGTCTGTTCACTGTATGCGTGTTCTTGTAGCGTTCAGAAACGAGTTCGAACGGTATGGGATATGATGCATAGTAAAACAGAATGCATGCGTTCGAGTAGCGTTTGGAAACACGTTCGAACGGGATTAGGCCGAATGCATGCGTTCGAGTAGCGTTTGTAAACGCGTTCGAACGAGATTAGCAAAGCGGTATCTAAAATGACATAAACACGTGCAAGAATATTTCTTAAGTGATATGTGGAGTTGCATCCCAAGTAAAGACCGCACTACCATCCATTCGGATTCGGCTACGGGAATTTATGTTTGGGTTTTCATCCGATATACCACGAGAGGCAACACTCAAGAATTAACATAGAATGAATGCGAAGAGATAAACAAATAATAACAAACAAAAAGTGAATAACGAGATTAGAAGAAAAGAGATGCGACCAAGAGCCTTGGCCGACATCTATACGGGATCTTGTATGCCCGATTGGACATATTTCACATACAACCAAGTGTATCTCGTCTAGGGCGGTAAAATATTGTGGTAAAGGCTACCCTAGGGAATTTCCCTCAAATGAGGGACCTTTAATCCGGCGTAATTAGCCCATGCGCATTAAATAACGATGCATACATGAATAAAGAAACAATAACAGAATAATAAAAGACGTGACCAAAAGACTTGGCCGACATCTATATGGGACCTCGTATGTCCGATTGGATGTATTTCATATCCAACCAAGCGTACTTCGTCCAGCGCGACAAATATTATAGTAAAGGATTAACGATGCATAAGTAAATAAATGAAACAACATACGAAAGTAAATAACATAATAATAAAAGAAATGCGACCAATAGACTTGGCCGACATCTATATGGGACCCCGTATGTCCGATTAGATGTATTTCACATCCTGTTTGTGTTCCTAGAACATGCCAAGATCTCTAAGTTGTGATTTGTGTGTGAATAAATCAAAAGAGAGTTGCGGAATACTCACATTGATCGGATTGAGTTCAAAACTTTTTCCTTCTTTATTGGATATGGTGGAAGCTTCGGAACTTGAGATCGAGTTCCAAACTCTCGGGTGAGTATCCCTATCACCTTCACTTGACTCCTATAAGTGCTAGCTAGAACAAAATAAACTCAAAAATCGCCCTCAAAGAGAAGTAATATTCGGCTAAGTGAGAGAGGATCATTCGGCCATGATGAACCAAGGGGATTCGGCCAAGTCATGGCCAATTCGGCCAAGACATGGCCAATTCGGAAAAGGCAAGGGCCATTCGGCCTAGAGCAACAAGGCCAATCGGCCAATGAGAGAATGGAGAGAGAGAGAGAGAGCATTTCGGTTTCCTTTAATTGTTTTCTAAAACAGTTGCCAAAATCCACATTTCCAAAAGGTGTATATGTTTTTAAAAGGAAAATTACAAAGTGTGTTGGACAAGTTAGCTCTTAAAGCTCCCAACCACTTCCATCACCAAAAAGGTGACAAGATGTCCATCGCAAAAGTGACTAGTGATGTAAGTTGGTGAGACCCAATTTAAATTCAAAATTCAAGTGGCTTACTCAACACACTTCGGGCTCGGGTTCGCTTAATCCGATTAAACGATATTTCCGTCTCGATATAATTAAATCCAATTTAAATAAATAATAATGCCTAGCAAAATTATTACGAAATTCACCCGAATTAAAATCCAATTTTAATTTCGCTTTGAAATCCGATTTCATTTAATATATCTAATATATTATTTAATCGATTAATTCCAAATTAATCATTCTCTCTCTTCAATTCAAATTTTATCCTAGATAAATACTTGCCGCAATTAATCCCAGATTAATTTTCTCTTTCATAATTAATCCCAGATTAATTTTCTGTTCGAGTCAAATCTTATTGGTGAATCTTCGGGAAGCGACCCAAAAAATCCCTGGATATGTTGGCAATAAATACGGTCATCGGACTATCCGAATAATTTACAAGACATGGTTGGCTTCTAGCAAAGCACCGTGCCTATCCAATTCTCCATAAATATTCTTTAAAGGAATATATAATCTTTATCATGCGTAGTATACATAGTATTGTGTATTACGATCCAGTATCGAATGTCATATGCTAGGCCTGAGGCTGGAATTGTTTCTGCCCCGTACGAAGCACATATCGGATCTCTGGTAACTAGTCTCTATAATCGGATAATCATGACCTAGTCATATTATCCCGATGACTGCAGTACTTAAGAGTACTAGTTCCGTATCCTACGTGATCATCGTCTCCATATGACTGAAGTGATACTTCCATCTTGACATTACACCCAATACACTACGATTCTCAATATATTTAGAAGAGGCGTACAGAGAACCTGTTAAAGCCCTGGACGACCAAAACCAAAGTATATTGATTTTCGCAAGTATTAACGATGCAAGTCTCAAGTTAAGACCAAAAATACATACCCTGATTCGGATTCCTATAGACACATAGTCATACTACCAATGGGATTTCGAGGGGTCTATCCAGAGTGAAGCTGTTTCCGTACCATCGGTAAATAGAACCTCCTATTACACTTGCATAAGTATCCAATACCCAAATATATAAGAACTATATCGTTACGCTTCCATAACAAGCACATGTGTAATACTAGCCTATTCCGCATTATCGATGTTCAGTCTCGATAATACTACGACTATGGATATTTAATGATTAAACCTTTGTGGATTAATAATGTCTCATATCATATTAATCCCGAACTAATCATAAGGACTTTTATCATTTATATATCCAGGTAATCCAATTACAAATGATAAAAGAGCAATTTCTTTTGTCACATAGTTAATTTGTACAACAATACCATATTCTGTTCAAATAGTGATGCTATTGGTCATAATTGTCCATCAATCTTCCACTTGGCCTATAGGCAATCACTAAGGTGTCCTACATCTGAACTATGTATAGGTCGCTCAAACTTCTGCTGAGAAACAGCTTTCGTCAGCGGATTTGCAAGATTATCATCTGATGTGATTTATTCGATCATCACATCGCCATGATGTATGATCTAATGAATTAGATGAAATTAGTTGAAGTATATACTTGGATCATTAATGAGACCGTGATTCTTTAGCCTGTGCTGTAGCCTAGTCCAGCTGCGAACAGAATTACTCCTAATCTAATTAGGATTATTTAGATCTAAAATGCTTCATTTGCTGCCTCAACTGCATCAATATTCCGCTCTTGTTGTTTATTCGGGAACAGTATCTCGCTTGGAAGATTTCCAGCTCACTGTTCCGTTATTCAAACTATATAGTACCCTTATTACGACTTATAATCGTTTTTATCGGTTTGGAAACTTGCAGTGGTGAACCTAGTTACCTCAAGTTCTCATTTCCCCATATTTTAAGAAAGCATCCTTAGTTCGTCCAAGATACTCAAAGATGTTTTTCACATTAATCCAGTGACCATCACCTAGATTAGCTTGATTATGACTCCATATGAGACACCCGGTCACGTACATATATTTTAATGTATGAGTTCTCGGAGAGTGCCAACAACTTTTAGATCTATCCCAGTAGATCCTTATTCCTAGAATAAAGGTTGCCTCTCCCAAGTATTCTATGGAGAATTTTAATAAAAGCCAAGTTTTTACCGATTGTTAATATGGGAATGTCATTGCTGTAAAGAAATACATAATCATCTTATAGGAAAATCATTGTTAGTGCGCTCCCACGAACCTTCTTATATACACAAGAATCATTATCGTTTTGAATGAAGTCATATACCATTATGATATCATCAAAACGTTGGTTCCAAGAACACAATGTTTGCTTCAATCTATAAATGGATCGATTTAACTTGCAAACCTTATTTGCATGTTCCGGCACGACAAAACTGTCAGGTTGTTGTAAACATCCTCCTAAAGGTTTCCATTTAAGGAAAGCGGTTTTGATGTACATTTGCCATATTTCGTAAACGAAATATGCAGCTAGTCCTTCATTTTTTACTCATTTGCTTTTCTGAGAACTGTTTCTACTTGTCTACTGCGAGCATTTCTTACTTAATCTCTAACCTATATACCAGCCTCCTCATATAATCCTTATTTTTCACTCTTATGAGGTCCTTTATAAATTACCCACTATTTCTCCATAAATGATTTTATATAATCTTTGTCCCTCTAATCTCTCTGACTTCTGAAGGTTCCTTCTTAATCTTAGCCTCTCGACTTCTTATTCCTTTATTCATTTGAAAATTTTATTTACTTCGACCCCCAAGATCATCTTATTTTAAATTTTTCGTCCATACATTTCATTCTTCCTTAAATCTTCATTCTACTCACTACTACAAGCCATTCCGTGCTTTGTCTAAACTTATCGTTACTCTCATTCACTAGTTCTTTTCTTTACTGCGCTCGAGGGTTCATAACTTTTATCAATTCCTTACTATATCACTTCCTAAAAATATACTAAATTCCCTTATTACTCATCACGATTTTCATATCATTCCCAAATTCTATTTCCTTACTATATTCCTTACTATTTAAGTCTAACTGCGAGTCATTTCTCTATTCGTTTCTTAAGCCTCTACCTCTTTTTCTTTCTATAAACCTGATGTGTTCTCTTTATACTACTGTCGTCTATACTGATATACTTATTATTTCCTTAAATACTCCCAATCTTATAAATTTATTCTTATACTTATCCTTATGTTTTCCTATGAACCCTCACTAACTCAGCTTATCTGGGGTTTCTACGATATCTGACTTTCTTATGGTCCTTTGCTGATCTAGCAATCCTTACTCTGACTTCCTTAATCTGTGAACTATCTTAAGTGTTTTCTTCTTTATACTCTCAAGGCTTCTTTAATCTTCCTCATAGGTGGATATTCCTGTCAAAGTCCTTTTTATCTCTTAATTAGAACCCCATTGGGTTTTCTTCACGGTCATCTATACTAATAGAGACTGTTCACATCTCACCAGTCTTTGCCTTGGAAAGTTTCCTTTATCCTTGTTCAAGTCCTTTATGTCCTGATGGATTCTATTGCTTATATAGGACATGTATGAGATAGACTCTATCAGGATAACTTCTCTAACTGGTATCTTGAAGGAGTGAGAATTTGGATATAAATGTCCTATCTATTGGATCTCTTGATTATGGGGAGCTATCTATTATTCCAATCGTCATTTTACCTTGTTTGTTTACAAGTTGATTTTCAAAGGACCTAAAGTCTCTATTTCTCTATTGACATCTTGTGTCCATTAGAAAGTTCCTTGATCGCCCTTGATTTCTTACTTTTCCCATTTTATAACGGTCTTTGGTTAATCATAGGATTCGCTACCTATACGAGATGTTTTTAGGGATATCAAATCGAATCGGAGGAATTCTTTTTAAGTACGAAAGGTATCTTACTTGATGAAAGAATCTTTTCACCTTCTATTCTGTTCTATTCTTACTGTGCTTACCTTTTACTTCTAACCTTGATATTATCATTTATTGCTAAACTTTGTGTCTCCAGTTCCTTTCACGGCAGGTTCCATCATTACCTATCTGTCTCTATTTATTTATCTCTATTTACCTATGTATCTTACTTCTGCCTTCAAAATCCATACTCTCTATCCTTGCTGAAAGTTTCGGTTATGGCACTCTACTTACGCTTCATATTGCTGCTTTTGTCACTTCTAACTCGTTTTATCCTCATGAGTCTATCCTTGTATACTCTCATGAATTTTCACTAACTTCGGGCTGATCCGCCATCCAAGTTCCTGGGTAAACTCTTATTCGGTCTCTTCGGACATCTATACCTATGAGGTAAGCTCTATTAGGATAACTCTCTGATATGGTGTCACTGAAGAGTTTGAAAACATGATAGTTTATGGTTTTATCTCTATCGGTTTACTAGAGGTAATATAACTAGCCATTTTTGCTTTGAACTTGAGGATCTGGGTCAGAGTTTGGGTTTTCTAAAGTTGTCTAAATCACCTTTTGATATCTAGGTTCATTAAGGCTCTTAATACTATTCTAGGTTTCTTAATTCTGTTATTTTTCTAGCTACTCTTCGTTACTCGGGGAAATTCATCCCCTTATTGTAACATCCCGCCTAGGCCAGGATGCTACCGGCAGGGGACAGGCTAAACCCATCTTCATAAGCCTCTGATTCTAACGAACATGATGTATTCGTAACATCATGCAACTTGGCCTGTAGCCAGCATCCAAATACAACAAGAACATAACAATCTCGGCCTCAGGCCGGTAACTCAACATCAATGCATTCACAAACAAGGCCTCAGGCCTGAACTCAATGAACAAAATATAAACCATTTAGCCTCCGGCCAAAACTCAAAATGAAACTATATTATTACATTACTTATACAAATGAGATGCAAATACAAAAACCATACAAAGGGCCGTGAGGACACATAACTCGACCCAGGACTCTCTTGACTTCTAAGACTGCAAATGGGGCGATCCACTGTCTTCAAAGTCTTCACATAAATCCTGCTGGCTCAGTATGACAGCTACTGACCTGCAAAACTACAAACTGTCGTAGTGTGAGTCATAAAGACTCAGTAAGTAATCATGCAAACATTAACAAATCTGATTTAACTTTATAACTTATATCCATTTATTCCCACATTACTTGCTATTAGTCTTTTCATCTGAACACCTACCTACGTACTTTAAATTATATTTATTTCCATATTACTCACTACTAGTCTTTCTAACTATTTAGCAAAGTACAAACAGTATTACCTGTCTTTTATCTGTCCCCAAACATACTTTAGCTTCTCTTTGCTATTTTCATTTACAAACTTATTGCTTGATACTGATTACTTATCTGATTAATCATATATTTTAAATTCTATTACCACTTACATAAGCCAACATCAAGTTTCTCTATCATTGTCGAAATCCAACCATGCTTTCACTACGCTACTATGATATCTCATTATGTCCCTTTATACTCTCTGCTAGTTCAGTTTAGGCATCTATTACAGCTTTCTTTCTTTTATTTTCTTGAAATATCATCAAATCGGAAATATTAACTATTCTTATTTAAACATTATCACATTACCATCAATCATGACTACGTAAATAAATATAATCACACCTATAAAAACAATAGTATTTACAGAAAGGATTTCTTCTATGTAAGTATATATAACTCCTACATTCATCCATCATAACTACAATTAAATGTAATCTTGCCCTCATGCATTAATGATCACTATAAGCATCTTAAATGATTTCTAGGATGTATGATCTATATACTTATCTTGTGAATTATATTTTACTCACATGCCATGCTTTTATAACTATAAATTTTAAAACTTATCTGAAAAACTTACAAATGAATGAACTAATGTTTTCATGCATAAAATCAACTATATGCATTTTCAAGTGAATACTAGAATATAAGTCATATGCACGACTTATAACTATACTAACTTTAAACATGCTATGCATTAGAAGATACTTTCTGAAAACTCTTTCTGAAAAACTATTTTCTAAAAGTTTCCTTCTGAAAATTCTTTGCTGAGAACTTTACTTAATTTTCTCTTGCTGGAAAAGCTCTTTATGAAAACTGTATTTGAACAATGAAAGCTACAATTGAAATCTGGGATCTGTATCTAAAAACTAAAAACCATATCTGAAAACTTTCTCTGAAAACTGTTTTCTAAAATCTGACTTTTTGAAAACTATCTACTGATGATTTGAAAACTGTGTACTGAAAATCTGAAAACTGAAACTGCTCTACGTCCACGAAAACGACTCAACTGGACGTCTCTCTACACCCATGAAAACGACTCAACTGGGTGCCTCTAAATCTGGTGGCGCCTACGTCCAGGAAAACGACTCGACTGAATGTAGAACTCTATGTCCAGGAAAATGACTCAACTAGACATAGCCACCACTAGAGTCCAGGTACACGAAACTAAGCCGTTGTCCTGACTCTCTACATGTGCACATGTCTCTGAATCCGTCAATTCCAACATCATCTCAAGTTACATACTGGGGTGAGGTTTTATCTCATGCCCCGAAAACACGAAACTACAAATAAACTTTTAAAAACTTAAATCAAATCCCAAACTATAAAGAATCTTTGTCAAAATATTTGAAAACTAGTTTTTTGTAACACTTTGAAACTTAAAAACACTTTTAGCTTTAACTTAACTTCTGAAAATCATAACAAATGCATAATCTTATATATATATACATGTACATGCAAACTCTATGCTCTCACAAACTATCTTGACAGTCATACTTATTTATTTGCTTACATGTATTCAAACCAACACGCTCGACATTTCATTTACATATGTTCTTATGCACAATACTCTGTTCACTTTAAACATACATCAAGATACTTTTTCACAAAACACATACCTATCATATACTAACTTACTTATTTCTCCATGCATACCCATACTTACCCGTTTTGTACTTATGTGCTTACTTTTTGATAATTTATCATTTTAACTTTGATCTCATTCCCTAGGGTGTAGATTTCTACACCCCCATACCCAAGTCTCAATAAATTATAATTATAAACATGGCATCATTCATATACTTTATCTATCTATATATGTATATACAAGGTTGTACTTAGATATGCATCTCTACTACACCTACTTCTTTCTTCTACATTCATCTTTATATATGTACAGGTTTCATACGTATACTATACACAACTTTATTATATTAGTAATCCCGAATAATATAAATCTCTTAAGTACTAGTAGCATGAGTTACTTACGTGGTTAGGCGGACACTCCTAATCCCGGTCCGATATGTCAAAATAAATCAAACTACCCTTCCGTAGTTTCCGCAAACACTACGGAAGGGTCTCGAACCGTTCGAACTAATCCAGAATTTCTTAATTACCCTCGCAATACCATAATTATATTATCTTCATGATTACAATCATCTACGCTCAGTCGCGCGAGAAACTCTGTTTTACCGGAAACTCGCTAATTCTACTGGATCGATCACATCTCATCCGATTCTCCCCGGATTCTACCACATTTATCGTTTTAACATATTAAATCATGCCCAATTCATTTTATGCTAATTTGTTACACTACGGAACTACTAGAAATATCAGAATAAATAACGGTAAACTTTAAAATGACGAATTCTAAACGGAGAGTCGTACCGAAATTCCGATGCCATATTTCGGACTCCCATCGGCCATAGAAACGTGCTGGTGCGATCAGAATTTCGATCGCAGTTATTGTTCACATGGGTGCTAAGTACACGGGCCGCTTTCTTCCTCGTTTTGCGTGCTTTCGGCCGCTGGTCGGTGAAATTGACCCCGCACACTTGTAGTACTCATCGAGGGCTTCGATTCGTTAGTTGGCTCGGGCCGTGAAATGGACCGACAAGCCGGGATCGAACGACCCATGGGTGCGCCTCTTTCTCTCCAAAACTCTCCATTTTCGGCGTCCCATTGACAGTCGCCGGCCACCGGCAGATGCGCCGTGGCCGGACGACTCTCCCAGCGCTGGTGCGCCGGCCGGCAGGCCGTCGGCGCACCCAATCTCTTTCTTTCTCTCTTGCGCGTTTGCGCAACTGCTTTTCTTTCTTTTCTTCTCTATTTCTTTCTCAATAATAATAATAATAATAATAATATCTAATTTCAAGATTTACCAAAGTGCCCTCACTAACAAGGGTAATTTCGGAAATCAGCCCTTTCGAAGCCCTTCTGATGCGATTCTCGAAATGTGTTCAAAAAGAAAGTTCTTCGTCTCGAAAAAATGAGTCCGATGGTTTGAGAATCAACTCGATCCGAGTTCGTTTGCTAATTCAATGGTTAAAATAGTAAACTTTACGCGTTTTACGAAAATCGCATAACTTACTTTTGATCCCACGCGTTTTCCAACGCGATAAATATTCATATTATAATATTCCAACCTATATAGCACCGCTTAAGCTCCTATTCTTTATTATCATCATGCTCCGAGACTATAACGTCAAACCGGGGATCTCCTAGAACGGTCCCGAAAATCTGGAATGTTACATTCACCCCTCCTTATAAAACTTTCGTTCTCGAAATATCTCTGTCCCTATAACTGCTGATTCAAACCCGATTGATCGTGCGGAAACTATCTTACTCTAAACTCCACTGATATAACTTTTTTGTCTCAGCTGTTAACTAATTACTATCTATAAACCAGAATCCTCAAGAGCTCATCTACTACTTTAAACTAGCTATACTGGTCTGATTCTCAACTCTAACTATACTGATCTGGTTCTTATCTCTAGTTGTACTATTCTGATCTGATCTCGAGTCCTCTAGCCCTACAAGGGCCCTATATTGGTACTATCTCATTCTTACTATTTTTCTGATTAAAAAGGGCGCAAAAGTATTAACTTAATCTAATCTCCTCCCATACGGAGATAGCTAAATCATGTACAACAATGAGTCACTCGTGTGTAAGGTTTACTAGGGGCTAAATCCGGTAACGCAGCGGAAACGGTGGAAAATCAAATTTTCCGATTTCAAAACTTTTCTTGGATTAATTAAAATAACATATTTATTTAATTATCCAATAATCAAATTATGAAATAAAATTCAATAAATTTGAATGACCCTTACACTTGGTATTTAGTTCATTTTAGTCCGAAATTGATCAAATCAATTTTGAATGATTCTAAATCATTTCTAAGATGAACTTAGCATGTTCAAAACATTAAAACACCAAGCAAAACAAAATCCCAAAAACCTCTCCTTGGCCGAGAGCACCATTAGGGTGCCACATGTTGTGCATTTGTCATTTCATGCTTCAAAACACATCAAGATGTAATCCAATCAACATGAAACTTTATATGCATCATATACACATCCTTATACACAACATAATGAAAAGCCCCAAATTTGGATGAGGTCTTAACCCTAATTTTTCAAATTCTTCAAAATGAAAAATTAGACCAAATTGTTTAAATCAATAACTTCAATCATGTTTCTTCCATCCAACCAAAGTCTCAACACAATGAAACAACTCAAGATCAAATCTAGGTCATTTAAGAGTGGGTCAACAACTCTAGATTAGCAACAAAATTTCCAAAACCTAAAAGAATGCTTACAACTACATAGTCACAAGCTTCCACCATATACATGCTCAACTCTTCCACCAAACTTCCATTCATCAAAAACAAAAGAATAAAGAAAAGAATAACATAAGGACATCATAAGATGCAGCCTAGATCTTAAGGAACATTTCCTATCTAATAGTAAGTTGAGAAAACTTACTAAATCCAAGCCTTTTCTTTGGTTTTTCCTTTTTCTTCACAAGCTTCTTTTGTTTTCTTTTTAATGGAGTTTAGGTTAGAAGTGTATTAGGTTATTTTCCAAATGAAAAGAAAACAATATATACTTTTGAAAAATAAACCCTTGCCGCCGAAAATCAACAAGCATATACAACATTGAATTTCAATTTCATTTGATATTTAATTTGATCAACTTGATATAAATATCTAATAAACACTTTATAGATATTTAATTAAGTCATTTAATACAAATATCTAAATCTTAAGATATTTATTTTAATTAATTTAATCATTTAACAATTAAATAATTAATTAATTAATTAAATACAAATATATTAAATATATGTATTATATTTACATTAAATATTAAAATACATATATTCATTTATGATATTAGTCAAATATCTCAATTTGATAATTAATTAATGTGTATTTAAATTAATCAAGTATTAAATGTAAATACACAATAATTAAGGAAATGACTATTGGGTCCTACACATGTATTTGCGTTTAACCTTTAAACGACTTTATAATAATCAATATTATTTATAATGTTGCCTAGTGCTCTACGAGTATATTTCATTATTGAGACTCTCTAGATTCAGGCATATCCGTCACGAAATCAATTTCGTGTCCATAATTTATCCACCCGTAATTATGACGATCACGGATAAACTCGCTGAATCATACAGGTCGAGGTCATGGCAAATGTATAATTCCTCCGTCACAGGTATCCGGATATATCCCAGAGATATAGATGTAAACGTCAAATCTCTATGGGGATTATCCAGTCGACTATTCTATTAGCAATCTAAAAAGAATGTTTAGAACTAGCTTCTAAACTTTACCACGGGCCCATGGTTTTATCTGATTGCTAATCATATGGACTACCTATGCTCTGGTACACAGAACTGACGGATCCTATCTGATACACATAGGACACCCTGAGGATCTATCTACACCCAACGAACAGGCGGAGGTCTGATCTAAATAGATCGGTGACGTGACTGCCATCTAAGTGTAGAAGATGTCTCATGTGCCCACAATGGCATCTCAAGTCTAAGAATCAAAAGTGCTCTGAGAAGATTCTTATTGACGTTGGTGTACCATCCATTAAGAATCTTCGGTGAGTCGTTCAGTTTATCCGCTATAAACACCTACACGTCTATACTAGTCTCCAAGACTTATGGTTCATTGAGAAACCATTGGAATCATATATTCCAGTATACGACATGTACCGGTCTCAACGGGTTTACTATACTGACCAAGTAGTGTAAACCTTGACCAGGAACTGTCTGAGAATGACAACGTCATGATACTACTCAATGTCAGTTGCGACGCTTTTGCAACGTACCAACTAATCATTCTAGGTCATTACGTCTTTACCATATTAAAAGATACATTATATTATAGAAACTGTATATATTATTAATAATAATATTTTACAGAAGTATTCAAAAAAAATACAACCGGGAATTGGCGCTCTGAGCACCAACCCCAACAAAATCTCCACTTGCTCTAGTGCCAATAACGATTGTATCTAATACCCATCGACTCCACGTGTTTATCAAACAACTTCGGAGGTATGGCCTTCGTCAGCGGGTCTGCTACATTATCTTCACTCGGTACCTTGCACACGACAATATCCCTCGCGACATAATCTCTCGAATGATGTGGTACTTGCGTTCCACATGCTTCGACTTCTGATGCGCCCTCGGTTCCTTTGCTTGCGCAATGGCTCCAGTATTATCACAGTATAACGGAATCGCATTCTCGATACTTGGGACAACTCCCAATTCTGTGATAAAGTTCTTTATCCACACAGCCTCTTTTGCAGCTTCAGAAGCTGCAATATATTCCGCCTCAGTGGTGGAATCTGCTGTCGATCCCGTTTGGAACTCTTCCAACAAATGCACCTCCGTTAAGGGTAAAGATAAAATCCAGATGTAGACTTTCTATCATCGGGATCCGATTGGAAATCGGAGTCTGTATACCCATTAACTTGCAGTTCGTTTCCTCCATAAATTATTAACTTATCCTTAGTACCTTTAAGATACTTGAGGATATGTTTAATGGCCATCCAATGGTCATTACCTGGATTGGACTGAAATCTGCTAGTTACGCTAACAGCGAAACTGATATCAGGCCTCGTACATAACATGGCATACATTATGCTACCCAAACACGAAGCATAAGGTTGGTTAGACATTCTAACCTTCTCATCTTCTGTTTGTGGACTCATCTTCTTCGAAAGATAAATCACATGTCTGAACGGTATGTTTGCTGTCTTACAGTTACCAAAATTATACCGTTCCAAGATCTTATCTATGTACTTGATTGGGATAACCCAATCAGCCTCCTTTGTCTATCTCTATAGAGTTTATCCCTAAAACATAGGAAGCTTCTCCCAGGTCCTTCATGGAGAAATTCTTACAGAGGTATGCTTTGACGCTTTGTAACATCCTAAATCATTCCCAATGATTAGGATGTCATCAACATATAGGACTAAAAATACGACCATGCTCCACTGGCCTTCTGATACACACAGGATTCTTCCGAATTCTTGAGAAAACCAGACGATCTAATAATCTCGTCGAATCGAAGATTCCAACTTCGTGAAGCTTGTTTAAGTTCATAAATGGACTTCTTAAGCTTACATACCATGCCGAGTTTCGCTGGACGCAAAACCTTCCGGCTATTCCATATAGATTTCTTCATCAAGAAATCCATTTAGAAAAGCCGTTTTGACATCCATTTGCCAAATCTCGTAGTCATGATATGCAATATAGAAAGCAAAATCTGAATAGACTTAAGCATTGCTACGGTGAAAAAGTTTCATCGTAGTCGACGCCAGGTCGCTGCGTGTAACCTTTTGCTACCAGTCGGGCCTTGTAAGTTTCAACCTTACCGTCAGGCCCGCGCTTCCTCTTGTAAACCCATTTACAACCGATAGGAACAATTCCTTCGGGAAGCGAACCAAGTCCCAAACTTGATTCTCATGCATTGAGTCTATCTCGGATTTCATGGCACTTTGCCATTTCACGAGTCGATGTCCAACATCGATTCTCTATAGGGTGAAAGGATCTGTCTCTTCAACTAAGAGAACATCTAGACTCTTTTCTTGTATCAAATACAAGCATTCAGGAGGTCTAGATACCCTTTCCGACCTACGGAGTGTGTGTGTTGAAGGTCTTCATCTACTTGAACTTCAGGTTCCTCCGTTGGTTCGTTGTTTTCAGGTTGGACTTCATCAAGCTCAACCTGTCTATGATTACCACCTTCTGAAAAAAAATTCTATCTAGAATTTTGCGAAGCGAGCTACGAACACATTTCGATGCTCGGTATCATAGAACAGATATCCCCTCGTATTCGAAGGATATCCAACAAACCTAAACTTTTGCCCTCGAGGCGAAAGCTTATCTGCTGAGTCACCCTGACATAGGCAGGACAACCCCAAACCTTAATATAATTAAGATTTGGTCTCCTACCGAACCATATCTGATACGGCGTCGTAGGAACAGCCTTTGAAGTAATCTTATTCAAAGATGTGCAGGTGTTAAGAGGAGTAGCCCCATAAATAAAAAAGGGCAAATCTATGAAAACTCCACATGATCGGACCATATCCAAATAAAGTCTGATTCTCATCTCAGAACTCATTGTGCTGTGTGAGTACCTGGAGGAGTATATTGAGCGAGAATCCCATTCTCCTTCATATAATCTATGAACTCACCACTCATATATTCGCCGCCTCGATCAGATCGAAGGCATTTAATATATTTACCAGGTTTGTTTTTCTACTTCATTTCAGAACTCTTGAACTTTTCAAAGGTTTTCGATTTATTCGCATCAAATAGACATAACCGTACCGTGACAAATCCACGGTAAGGTAACGAAGTATGAATAACCACTGTGAGCAGTTTGACTTAGTGGACCACATACATCAGAATGTACGAGTTCAGTAAGTTAGTGGCGCGGTGTCCAACACCAGGAAAATGGGGCTTTGGTCATCTTACCCTGAATACAGGTTCACAAGTTGGATAGGATTCAATGGTAAGATCTGGTATCAAACCATTCCTAACCAATTGGGTAAGGCATTTAACGCCATGTGACCTAGCCTCATATGCCAAAGTTCAGTATTATTAATTCAGGTAAACTACGTTTATTAATTCCAAAACTTAAAATATCTTTTGAAGTTTGCAATGTATAATGACCATGCTAGTTTGGACAACAAAGGATCTGATATAATATTTTATCATATAAATACAAAGAACAGATTCTTAATATTAATACAAAAGCCTTCTGTATCCAATACAAAAAATGATATAATATTAGCTATACATGCAGGTAAAAATGGCATTCATTAACAAAAGTGTCTCATTCGGTAATGAGATCTCGCATACTCCCACTGCAACTACAATCCAGTGAGTCTCCACTCCCGAATTGCAACTGCATCTCTCCAGGCTTCAGCCTTCTACTTCCTTCAGCACCTGCAACGAATTACAAATGTGAATGAGGCAAGCAGAATCTAAAACCAATTGGATGTAACGGCTTCACAAGCCAAAGATATATCATAACTGGAAAAATAAATGTACCTGATGTAGATGCTCTCTCCCTCCTTATCTTGGCGATGTAATAAGGACAGTTCCTTTTCCAGTACCCCATTCTACTGCAGTGATGCATTTGTCCTCAGAAGCCCCTCTGGCTTTGCTATCTTCGCTTGCGGTTGATGACCCAACCCTTCTTCTTCTTTCCCTTTCTTCTTCTTAACCCTTTGGCAAGGCCTGGGAAGAAGCAGAGAGAGAAGTAGGTCTTGGAGGGCGAGTCGGTACTCTCTTCTTAAGGTCCTCATCCACCGTGAGCAACATCCTATGTAGCTCTTGGTAGGTACATATAATCTTGTTCATGTTGAAATACATCACAAACTGGCGATAAGAAGCTGTGAGCGAACCAGAATGACACTCCTATCGAGAATGTAATTTAGAATAGATTATGGCTGTCTCAGTTGATCAATCAAATCAATCATCTGAAGAACATGTGGGCTAACACTTACCCTTCATATAATCGCGCATGGAGCAATTACATTGCGACCTTGTGAACAATCACTTGTTCTTGGTTCTCAAATGACTGTCTCAAACGAATCATGATAGTATAGACATCTGATGTGCCATAATACTGTTTCTTGAGTCCCGGTGAAAGCGAACTTAAGATGTATGACTTAACTCTTAAGTCATCATCCTTCCAAGTTTGGAAGACTTCGAGGTTCTTCCGAGTGGCATCCTCTGCCACAGCAAGGGGCAGTGGACCCTCAAGAACATATCCCATTTTCTCGGAATCGAGGACAATCCTCAATCCAATTCCCATCAGTGAAGTTATCAGCGCCTTTCAGTTTGTTCGCATCAAGCATACGCGCAAACTGATTTGTGGATTGTCCCGCCATCGCAACTCTATCATATAGATCATGAAAAACGGTTAGCAGATAAAAAACAGTTTCATATAATATCATAAGCATAAACTAGATCATGGATTTTTAATCTAAAAATGCCCCTCCCACTAAATCATGCAATACTGTAACCACCCCAAACAGAATACAAAGCTTAATAATTAAATTAAATACAAATAGTGAAAAGTGGATCCCGTGAATATTTTCAGCTCACAGCAGAGGCACGTCTCGCCTACGTATATTCATCAGATAGACAACTCATTTGTCAATCACTTAATAATGACTCCTCGGTTTCCGGTCCTGGTCGTTTCTCGTTGTCGCTGCGCGAGCAGGCCCACAAGGAGACGTACCAGGTTAAACTCGTCAATGATAAACTCAAGTTACTTACGTAATCCTGACAGCTAGGCACGTTCAGAATTCCGCTTTCGCTTGAATTTATCTAGTCTCTGATATCATCCGGTATAAATAAATCTCTATCGGCTACACCCTCACAGCAAAGGCACAGTCTTGGATGTAGTCACGAGAAATATTCATAAACCGTATTGACAAGACGGACCACATAATATGCATCAAATACATAATTATATTAAAACCTTATTAATTAGGGATTTTTTCCGCTAAGTGTCATACACCCTAATCTAACCAATTAGATTATAGTATAGAGCATGTATAAGTCTTGAAAACATGATTCAACATTGATTAATTAAGCTAATCATTTTTGGAGGCCTAGAATCAGACTCGCTCTAATACCATTTTGTAAGGGTTACCGGGGCTAAATCCGGTAACGCAGCGGAAACGGTGGAAAATCAAATTTTCCAATTTCAAAACTTTTTCTCGGATTAATTATAAAACGTAGTTATTTATTATCCAATAATCAAATTATGAAATAAAATTCAATAAATCATATTTAAGTGAATTTACCGAATTGCCCTTACACTTGGGATTTTGTTCATTTTAGTTTCGAATTGATCAAATCAATTTTGAATGATTCTAAATCATTTCTAAGATAAACTTAGCATGTTTAAAACATTAAAACACCAAGGCAACACAAAATCCAAAAACCTCTCCTTGGCCGAGAGCACCATTAGGGTGCCATGTTGTGCATTTTGTCATTTCATGCTTCAAAACACTTCAAGATGTAATCCAATCAACATGAAAACTTTACATGCATCATATACACATCCTTATACCTAACATAAATGAAAGCCCCAAATTTGGATGAGGTCTTAAACCCTAATTTATCAAATTCTTCAAAATGAACAAATTAGACCAAATTGTTTAAATCAATAACTTCGATAATGTTTCTTCCATCCAACCAAATTCTCAACACAATGAAAAAAGGCAGGATCAAATCTAGGTCATTTAAGAGTGGGTCAACAACTCTAGATTAGCAACAAAATTCGCCCAAAACCTTAAAAGAATGCTTACAACTACACTAGTCACAAGCTTCCACCATTATACATGCCCAACACTTCCACCAAACTTCCATTCATCAAAACCACAAAATAAAGAAAATAATAAACAAGGACATCACAGGATGTAGCCTAGATCTTAAGGAACATTTTCCTATCTAATAGTATTGAGAAAACTTACTAAATCCAAGCTTTTTCTTTTTGGTTTTTCCTTTTCTCTTCACAAGCTCTTTTGTTTTCTTTTTAATGGAGCTTAGGTTAAGAAAGTGTATTGGTTATTTTCCAAATGAAAAAGAAAACAATATATACTTGTTGAAAAATAACCCTTGGCCGAAAATCACAAGCATATACAACATTTGAATTTCAATTTCATTTGATATTAATTTGATCAACTTGATATAAATATCTAACAAACACTTTATAGATATTTTAATTAAGTCAACAAAAGCAACTAAGTCATTTAATACAAATATCTAAATCTTAAGATATTCATATTTTAATTAATTTAAATCATTTAACAATTAATTAATTAATTAATTACAAATATATTAAATATTTGTATTATATTTACATTAAATATCAAATACTTATATTCATTTATGATATTAGTCAAAATCTCAATTTGACAATTAATTAATGTGTATTTAAATTAATCAAGTATTAAATGTAAATACACAATAATAAGGAAATGACTATCGGGTCCCTACACATGAATTTTGCGTTTAACCTTTAAATGACTTTATAAATAATCAATATTATTTATTAATGTTGCTTTAGTGCAATACGAGTATATTTCATTATTGAGACTCTCTAGATTCAGCATATCTATCACGAAATCCATTTCGTGTCCATAATTTATCCACCCGTAAATTACGACGATCATGGATAAGCTCGCTAAATCATACAGGTCGAGGCCATGGAAAATATATAATTCCTCCGTCACAGGTATCCGATATATCCCAGAGATATAGATGTAAACGTCAAATCTCTATGGGGATTATTCAGTCGACTATTCTATTAGCAATTTGTAAAAGAATGTTTAGAACTAGTTTCTAAACTTTACCACGGGCCCATGGTTTTATCTGATTGCTTATCATATGGAATACCTATGCTCTGGTACACAGAACTGACGGATCCTATCTTGATACACATAGAACACCATGAGAATCTATCTACACCCAACGACCAGGCGGAGGTCTGATCTGAATAGATCGGTGACGTGACTACCATCTAACTGTAGAAGATGTCTCATGTGCCCACAATGACATCTCAAGTCTAAGAATCACAAGTGCTACTCAACCCGAGAAGATTCTTATTGACGTTGGAGTACCATCCATTAAAAATCTTCGGTGAGTCGTTCAGTGTTTATCCGCTATAAACACCTACAAGTCTATACTAGTCTCCAAGACTTATGGTTCATTGAGAAACCATTGGAATCATATATTCCAGTATACGACAAGTACCGGTCTCAACGAGTTTACTATACTGACCAAGTAGTGTAAACCTTGACCAGGAATTGTCTGAGAATGAAAACGTCATGATACTACTCAATGTTAGTTGCGACGCTTTTGCAACAGTACCATGACAGATCATTCTTAGGTCATTACGTCATGACCACATTAAAAGATACATTATATTATAGAAACTACATATATTATTAATAATAATATCATTTTACAGAAGTATTCACAGAGAAATACAACAGGGAATTGGCGCTCTAAGCACCAACCCCAACACCGTGTACTCATATGCAAGCAATCAAAGCACTGTATAATAGAATCAAGTCACAAAAAACTATCATGAAGATACATACAAAGACCTATGTGGTCTTTACCAAACTGAAGAAAATCTCTGACAGCCGGATCCACACAATTGTAGTCTCTGACTTCTAGACCATGCTACTGAATCTAACTCTGACTCTTAAACCTTGCTCTGATACCAACTTTGTAACATCCCGCCTAGGCCAGGATGCTACCGGCAGGAGACAGGCTAAACCCATCTCTATAAGCCTCGAATTCTATCGAAATTTCGACCTGATGTATTCGTAACATCATGCAACCTGGCTTGTAGCCAGCATCCATATACAACAAGAACATAACAATCTCGAGCTCAGGCCGGTAACTCAACATCAATGCATTCACAAATAAGGCCTCAGGCCTGGACTCAATGAACAAAATATAAACCATTTGTCCTCCGGCCAAAACTCAAAATGAAACTATATTATTACATGACTTATACAAATGAGATGCAAATACAAAACCATACAAAGGGTCGTGAGGACACATAACTCAGCCCAGGACACTCTTGACTTCTTAGACTGCAAATGGGGCGATCCACTGTCTTCAAGTCTTCATATAAATCCTGCTGGCTCAGTATGACAGCTACTGTCCTGCAAACCTACAAACTGTTGTGGTGTGAGTCATAAAGACTCAGCAAGTAATCATGCAAACATTAACAAATCTGATTTAACTTTATAAATTATATCTATTTATTCCCACATTACTTGCTATTAGTCTTTTCATCTGAACACTTACCTACGTACTTTAACTTCAATTTATTTCCATATTACTCACTACTAGTCTTTCTAACTATTTAGCAAAGTACAAACTTTATTACCTGTCTTTTATCTGTCCCCAAACATACTTTAGCTTCTCTTTGCTATTTTCATTTACAAACTTATTGCTTGATACTGATTCCTTATCTGATTAATCATATATTTTAAATTCTATTACCACTTACATAAGCCAACATCAAGTTTCTATATCATTGTCAAAATCCAACCATGCTTTCACTACGCTACTATAATATCTCATTATGTCCCTTTATACTCTCTGCCAGTTCAGTTTAGGCATCTATTACAGCTTTCTTTCTTTTATTTTCTTGAAATATTATCAAATCAGAATTTTAACTATTCTTATTTCAACATTTATCACATTACCATCAATCATGACTACGTAAATAAATATAATCACACCTAACATACAATAGTATTTACAGAAATGATTTCTTCTATGTAAGTATATATAACTCATACATTCATCAATCATAACTACAATTAAATGTAATCTTGCCCTCATGCATTAATGATCACTATAAGCATCTCAAATGATTTCTAGGATGTATGATCTATATACTTATCTTGTGAATTATATTTTACTCACATGCCATGCTTTTATAACTATAACTTTTAAACCTTGAAAAACTTACAAATGAATGTACTAATGCTTTCATGCATAAAATCAACTATATGTATTTTCAAGTGAATACTAGAATATAAGTCATATGCACGACTTGTAACTATACTAACTTTAAACATGCTATGCATTTAGAAGATACTTTCTGAAAACTCTTTCTAAAAAACTATTTTCTAAAAGTTTCCTTCTGAAAATTCTTTGCTGAAAACTTTACCTAATTTTCTCTTTCTGGAAAAGCTCTTTTTGAAAATTGTATTTGAAGACTGAAAGCTACAATTGAAATCTGGGATATGTATCTAAAAACTAAAAACCATATCTGAAAACTTTCTCTGAAAACTGTTTTCTAAAATCTGACTTTTGAAAAGTATATACTGATGATTTAAAACTGTGTACTGAAAATTTGAAAACTGAAAACTACTTTACGTCCAGGAAAACGACTCAACTAGACGTCTCTCTACACCCAGGAAAACGACTCAACTGGGTGCCTCTGAATCTGGTGGTGCCCTACGTCCAGGAAACGACTCGACTGAACGTAGAACTCTATGTCCAGGAAAATGACTCAACTGGACATAGCCACCACTAGACTCCAGGTACACGAACCTAAGCCGTCGTCCTGACTCTCTACATGTACACATGTCTCTGAATCCGTCAATTCCAACTGCATCTCAAGTTACATACTGGGGTGAGGTTTTACCTCATGCCCCGAAAACACGAAACTTCAATTAAACTTTTAAAAACTTAAATCAAATCCCAAACTGTAAAGAACATTTTTGTCAAAATATTTGAAAACTAGTCTTTGTATCACTTTGAAACTTAAAACACTTTTAGCTTTAACTTAACTTCTGAAAACCATAACAAATGCATAACCTTATATATATATATATATATATATACACATGTACATGCAAACTCTATGCTCTCACAAACTATCTTGAAAGTCATACTTATTTATATGCTTACATATATTCAAACCAACATGCTCGAGATCTCATTTACATATGTTCTTATGCACAATACTATGTTCACTTTAAACATCATCAAGATACTTTTTTCACAAAACACATACTTACCATATACAAACTTACTTATTTGTCTATGCATACTATTTTTGTACTCATGTGCTTACTTTTTGATAATTTATCATTCTTAAACTTTGATCTCATTCCCTACGGTGTAGATTTCTACATCCCCATACCCAAGTCTCAATAAATTATAATTATAAACATGACATCATTCATATACTTTATCTATCTATATATAATATATACACTGGTTTACTTAGATATGCATCTCTATACTTTCGTATGCTCATGTTTATATTTTGCTCATACACCTACTTCTTTCTTCTACATTCATCATCTTTATATATGTACAGGTTTCATACATATACTATACACAACTTTATTATATTAGTAATCCCGAACAATATTAAATCCCTTAAGTACTCGTAGCATGAGTTACTTACCTGGCTAGGCGGACACTCCTAATCCCGGTTTGATCTGTCAAAACAAATCACAACATATGTCAGAACCGCTATCTGCGGAACTTTCAACTCATCTATACTAAACTACGGACTTTCTCGGAATACATGAGATCTTTCTGATTCTTCTATTTAAACTTCATTACTTAATATATGCTTATATATATACCATTCTAAACTTGCTAGATGGTTTAGATTCTCACTTTACGCGTTTGCGGTAAACTTTGCGGAAAAGTTTCCGTAAACACTACGGAAAGGTCTCGAACCCTCCGAACTAATCCAGAATTACCTAATTTCCCTCGCAATACCATAATTATATTATCTTCATGATTACGGTCATCTACGCTCAGTCGCGCGAGAAACTCTGTTTTACCGGAAACTCGCTAATTCTACTGGATCGATCATATCTCATCCGATTCTCCCCGGATTCTACCATATTTATCGTTTTAACATATTAAATCATGCCCAATTCATTTTATGCTAATTCGTTACACTACGGAACTTCTAGAAACATCCGAATAAATAACGGTAAACTTTAAAATGACGAATTCTAAACGAAGAGTCGTACCAAAATTCCGAGGCCATATTCAGACTCCCATCGGCGATACGAACGCGCTTGTGCGATCAGAATTTCTATCGGAACTACTGTTCCCATGGGTGCTACAGTACATGTGCCGATTTCTTCCTCGTTTCGCGTGCTTCTAGCCGATGTTCGGTGAAACCGACCCTGCACTCTTGTATTACTCGTCGAGGGCTTCAATTTGGTAGGTGGCTTGGGCCATGAAACGGACCGACGAGTCAGGATCGGACGACCCATGGGCGCGCCTCTTCCTCTCTAAAACCCGCCGTTTCCGGCGTCCCCTTGACCGTCGCCGGCCACCGGCAGATACGCCGTGGCCGGATGACTCTCCATGTGCCGGTGCACCGGCCGACAGTGGCCGACTGGCCACCGACGCACCCAATCTCTTTCTCTCTCTCTCGCGCGTTTGAGCCACTGTTTTTTTTTCTTTTCTTCTGTATTTCTTTCTCAATATAATAAAAATAATAATAATAATAATATCTAATTTCAAGATTTACCAAAATGCCCTCACTAACAAGGGTAATTTCAGAAATCAGCTCTTTCGAAGCCCTTCTGATGCGATTCTCGAAATGTGTTCACACAAGAAGTTATTCGTTTCAGAAAATGACTCCAATGGTTTGAGAATCAACTCGATCGGAGTTCGTTTGATGATTCTGTGATCAAAAAACAAAACAGTTTATGCGTTTTACGAAAATCGCGTAACTGACTTTTGATCCCACGTGTTTTCCAACACAATAAATATTCATATTATAATATTCAAATCCATATAGCACCGCTTAAACTCTTATTCTTATTATCATCATGCTCCGAGACTATAACGTCAAACCGGGAATCTCCTATAACGGTCCCGAAAATCTGGAATGTTACATTCACCCCTACTTATAAAAATTTCATATTTGAAATTCTCCATCCCTATAACTGCTGATTTAAACCCGATTGATCGTGTGGAAACTATCTTACTCTAAACTCCACTGATATAACTTCTCTGTCTCAGCTGTTAACTAATTACTATCTACAAACTAGAATCCTCAAGAGCTCATCTACTTCTTTAAACTAGCTATACTTGTCTGATTCTCAACTCTAACTATACTGATCTGGTTCTTATTTCTAGCTGTACTATTTTATTTTGATTTTGATCTCGAGTCCTCTGGCCTCACAAGGGCCCTATACTGGTAATATCTCATTCTTATTAATTCTCTGATTAAAAAGGGCGCAAAAGTATTAACTTAATCTAATCTCCTCCCATAGAGAGATAGCTAAATCATGTACAACAAATGAGTCACCCGTGGACTCATATCCAAGCAATCAAAGCACTGTAAAATAGAATCAAGTCACATCGAACTATCATAGAAGATACATACAAAGACCTACGTGGTCTTTACCAAACTGAAGACATCTCTAACATCCGGATCCCCATAACTGCAGTCTCTGACTTCTAGACCATACTACTGACTCTGACTCTGACTCTTAAACCATGCTCTGATACCAACTTTGTAACATCCCGCCTAGACCAGGATGCTACCGGCAGGAGACAGGCTAAACCCATCTCCATAAGCCTCTAATTCTAACGAAATTTCGACATGATGTATTCGTAACATCATGCAACTTGGCCTGTAGCCAGCATCCATATACAACAAGAACATAAAAATTTCGGCCTAAGGCCGGTAACTCAACATCAATGCATTCACAAACATGGCCTCAGGCCTGGACTCAATGAACAAAATATAAACCATTTGGCCTCCGGCCAAAACTCAAAATGAAACTCTATTATTACATGACTTATACAAATGAGATGCAAATATAAAAAACCATACAAAGGGCCGTGAGGACCCATAACTCGACCCAGGACTCTCTTGACTCTTAGACTGCTAATGGGGCAATCCACTATCTTCAAAGTCTTCACATAAATCTTGCTGGCTCAGTATGATAGCTACTGACCTGCGAAACTACAAACTGTTGTAGTGTGAGTCATAAAGACTCAGTAAGTAATCATGCAAACATTAACAAATCTGATTTAACTTTATAACTTATATCCATTTATTCCCACATTACTTGCTATTAGTCTTTTCATCTGAACATCTACCTACGTACTTTAACTTATATTTATTTCCATATTACTCACTACTAGTCTTTCTAACTATTAGCAAAGTACAAACTGTATTACCTGTCTTTTATCTGTCCCCAAACATACTTTAGCTTCTCTTGCTATTTTCATTACAAACTTATTACTTGGTACTGATTCCTTATCTGATTAATCATATATTTTAAATTCTATTACCACTTACATTAGCCAACATCAAGTTTCTATATCATTGTCAAAATCCAACCATGCTTTCACTACGCTACTATGATATCTCATTATGTCCCTTTATACTCTCTGCTAGTTCGTTTTAGGCGTCTATTACAGCTTTCTTTCTTTTATTTTCTTGAAATATCATCAAATCGAAATTATTAACTATTCTTATTTCAACATTTATCACATTACCATCAATCATGACTATATAAATAAATATAATCACACCTAACATACAATAGTATTACAAAAAGGATTTTTTCTATGTAAGTATATATAACTCCTACATTCATCAATCATAACTACAATTAAATGTAATCTTACCCTCATGCATTAATGATCACTATAAACATATCAAATGATTTCTAGGATGTATGATCTATATACTTATCTTGTGAATTATATTTTACTCACATGTCATGCTTTTATAATATAACTTTTAAACCTTATATGAAAAACTTACAAATGAATGTATTAATGCTTTCATGCATGACATCAACTATATGCATTTTCAAGAGAATACTATAATATAAATCATATGCACGACTTGTAACTATACTAACTTTAAACATGCTATGCATTTAGAAGATACTTTCTGAAAACTCTTTCTGAAAAATTATTTTCTGAAAATTTCATTCTGAAAATTCTTTGCTGAGAACTTTACTTAATTTTTTATTTCTGGAAAAGCTCTTTATGAAAATTGTATTGAAGACTAAAATCTACAATTGAAATCTAGGATCTGTATCTAAAAACTAAAAACTATATCTGAAAACTTTCTCTGAAAACTGTTTTCTAAAATCTGACTTTGAAAAACTATATACTGATGATTTGAAAACTGTGTACTGAAAATCTGAAAATTGAAAACTGCTCTACGTCCACGAAAACGACTCAACTGGACGTCTCTCTACACCAAGGAAAACGACTCAACTGGGTGCCTCTGAATCTAGTGGTGCCCTTCGTCTAGGAAAACAACTCGATTGAACGTAGAACTCTATGTCGAGGAAAATGACTCAACTGGACATAGCCACCACTAGAGTCCAGGTACACGAACCTAAGCCGTCGTCCTGACTCTCTACATGTGCACATGTCTCTGAATCCGTCAATTCCAACTCCATCTCAAGTTACATAGGGGTGAGGTTTTACCTCATGCCCCGAAAACACGAAACTGTAAAGAACATCTTTGTCAAAATATTTGAAAACTAATCTTTGTAACACTTTGAAACTTAAAACACTTTTTGCTTTAACTTAACTTCTGAAAACCATAACAAATGCCTAATCTTGTATATATATATACATGTATATGCAAACTCTATGCTCTCACAAACTATCTTGACAGTCATACTTATTTATATGCTTACATGTATTTAAACCAACATGCTCGAGATCTCATTTACATATGTTCTTATGCACAAAACTCTGTTCACTTTAAACATACATAAAGATACTTTTTTTTCACAAAGCACATACCTACCATATACTACTTACTTTTACTACACATACATGCATACTAACCACTTTTGTACTTATGTGCTTACTTTTTGATAATTTATCATTTTTAAACTTTGATCCCATTCCCTAGAGTGAAGATTTCTACATCCCCCATACCCAAGTCTCAATAAATTATAATTATAAACATGACATCATTCATATATTTTATCTATCTATATATATATACACACTGGTTGTACTTAGATATGCATCTCTTTACTTTCGTATGCTCATGTTTATATTTTGCTCATATACCTACTTCTTTCTTCTACGTTCATCTTTATATATGTATAGGTTTCATACGTATACTATACACAACTTTATTATATTAGTAATCCCGAACAATATTAAATCTCTTAAGTACTGTAGCATGAGTTACTTACCTGGCTAGGCAGACACTCCTAATCCCAGTCCGATCTGTCAAAACAAATCACAACATATGTTAGAACCGCTATTTGCGGAACTTTCAACTCATCTATACTAAACTACGGACTTTCTCGGAATACACAAGATCTTTCTGATTCTACTATTTAAACTTCATTACTCTAATATATGCTTATATATATACTATTCTAAACTTGCTAGATAGTTCAGATTCTCACTTTACGCGTTTGCGGTAAAATTTATGGAAAAGTTTCCGCAAACGCTACGGAATGGTCTCGAACCCTCCGCACTAATCCAGAATTACTTAATTACCCTTGCAATATAATAATTATATTCTCTCATGATTACGGTCATCTACGTTCAGTGGCGCGAAAACTCCGTTTTACCGGAAACTCGCTAATTCTACTAGATCGATCATATCTCATCCGATTCTACCCAGATTCTACCATATTTATCATTTGAACATATTAAATCATGCCCAATTCATTTTATGCTAATTCGTTACACTACGGAACTACTAGAAATATCCGAATAAATAACGGTAAACTTTAAAATGGTGAATTCTAAATGGAGAGTCGTACCGAAATTCCAAGGCCATATTAGGACTCCCATCAGTCATACGAACGCGCTGGTACGATTGCAATTTCGATCGGAGCTACTGTTCACATGGGTGCTACAGTACACGTGCCGTTTTCTTCCTCGTTTCACGTGCTTCTTGTCGCTTTTCGGTTCGGTGAAACTGACCCCGCACACTTCTAGTACTCGTCGAGGGCTTCGATTCGATAGGTGGCTCGGGCCGTGAAATGGATCGACGAGCCGGGATCGGACGACCCATGGGCGCGCCTCTTCCTCTCCAAAACTCGCCATTTCGGGCGTCCCCTTGACCTTCGCCAGCCACTGGTAGATGTGTCGTGGCCGGATGACTCTCCCTACGCCGGTTCACCGGCCTGCAGTCTTTCGTGTTTTTTTTCTTTTCTTATGTAGTTCTTTCTCAATATAAATAATGATAATAATATCTAATTTCAAGATTTACCAAAATGCCCTCACTAACAAGGGTAATTTCGAAAATCAGCCCTTTGAAGCCCTTATGATGCGATTCTCGAAATATGTTCAACATGAAAGTTGTTCGTCTCGGAAAAGAGAGTCCAATGGTTTAGAATCAACTCCATCCGAGTTTTTTTTGCTAATTCTGTGGTCAAAACAGTAAACTTTACGCGTTTTACGAAAATCGCGTAACTGACTTTTGATCCCACGCGTTTTCCAACGTGATAAATATGTTGAGTTTTTCTAAGGTCCCAAGATCAAATCAAAGCATGAAAACATGAGTGAATATACCAACGGAGGTAGCGGAATACTCACATCGATCGGTTGAGTCGATTTGAAGACGAATCAAGCCCAAAAACTCACTGTCAAGAGGCGCCATTCACTGCAGTCCATGCTCACTGTCTTGGCAATTCGGGTCTCAAAACGGAGCTCCAAACTTCGTCGGATGAGTCCCGCCTCATGGGTGAACCTCCCTAACACCTTCGCAATGTTCACAAGTGTGCTAGCACTTGATTTCATCAAATGAAAATCACTCATTGCCTCCCTAATGTCCACGCCAAAACTGGTATGAAAACCAGTGAAGAAAAGCTTCAAAATGGCGTGAGGAGAAGAAGAGAAATGGAGAGAGAGAGAGGTGGGAAAAATGTCAAGACTTGTAAACATTTACATAAAAATGTCTTATATATTTTCCTAGAAAATATATTAAAGCCAATTACCAAATCATTTAATAAAATAAAGTAAATGGTAAATGTCTTTCACAAGTCACTATTCCACCCACTTCCATCACTATTCACATGTCACAATAAAAGGTGATGTGATGTGTGTCTTTCATCAATCAATCAATCAAGTCAATCAATCAATCAATCACTCAAAGTGACTTTGATTTGATGCTTGATGTGACTTGCGTCGCCGCACTCGAATTCGAAATACAAATGCGCTCCAATCACACTCGGGCTCGGGTTCGCTAATTCTAAATTAATGATTTTTCCGTTGCGTCGCAATTAAGTGATTACGCCTAGCGAATTCACTATTCACGTCGCTAACGAATTAATTCCAATTAATTCGTTCGCCCGAATTAAAATCTAATTTTAATTTTGCGTCGAAATCTAATTTCGTTTAATATATCGAATATATTAATTTAATCGATTAATTCCGAATTAATCGTTCTCTCTCTTTAGACGATATTTTATCCCGGATAAAATATCTCCGTAATTAATCCCAGATTAATTTTCTCTTTCTTCTATATAATCCCAGATTATTAATGAGTGCGAGTTATGCGTTATTGGTGCATTATCGGGAAGCGACCCATGAGATCTCCGGATAATTTGGTAGTAAATACGGTCGTCGGTGTAACCGAATCACGTACGTACCAAGTACTACGTTCTACCGATTTACGAGACAAGGTTGACTCCTAGCAAAGTACCAAGTCTACCCAATTCTCCGGACATATCCTTTAAGAATATTTAGATCTATATCAAGCGTAGTATACAATCGTATTGTGCGTATCGGCCCAGTATCGGATAGTCACGTGTTAGGGCTGGGGCTGGATAAGTGTCTGCCCCGTCCGAAACACATATCGGATGTCTGGTAACTAGTCTCTATAATCGGATATTCATGACCTGGTCATAATATCACGATTGGATGCGCATCACTTAAGAGCACTAATACCGTATCCTGCGTGACATCATCTCCAATATGACTGGAGTGATACTTCCATCTCGACATCACACCCAATACTCTACGACTCTCTGATAAACCTAGAAGTGGTAGACACAGAATCTGGTCAGGGTCGCCAACCACCAAAACCAAAGTTTATCGATTGCCGTAAGTATTAGCGATGCAAGTCTCAGGTTAAGACTATACACACCTACCTTGACTTCGGCCTCCCATAGACACATATTCATAATACCAATGGGATTCCGATGGGTCTATCCAGAGCGAAGCTGTTTCCCGTACCATCGGTGAAACACGACCTCCTATCGCACTTGCATAAGTCTCCAACACTTATATATATGAGAACTATGCCGTTGTGCCCTCACAACGCGCACAAGTGCAATACTAGCCTATTCCGCATTATCGATGTCCAGTCTCGATAATACTACGGCTAGGGATATTTAATGATTAATCCTTCGTGGACTGATACTGTCTCATATCATCTCAATCCAGGAACTAATCATAGGGACCTCTCTTCATTTATATATCTATGGTGATCTAATCACAAATGATGAGAGTGCAATTTCCTTATTACATAGTTAATTTGCTACAACAACACAATGTTCTGTGCAAATAGTGACGCTATGGGTCATATTATCCAACAATCTCCCACTTGGCACGTAGCGAGTCACTCAAGTGTTCCAACACTTGAACTATGTAAGGTTCGCTCAAATTGCTGAGGAAAGGTTTTCGTCAGCGGATTTGTTTGATTATCGTCTGACACGATTTACACGATCATCACATCGCCACGATGTATGATCCGAACGAATCAGATGATATAGAAGTATATATCTGGATCGTCGATGAGACCTTTAATTCCTTAGCCTGTGCTGACGCCTAGTTCAGCTGCTAACAGAACTATATCTAATCTAATTAGATTTATGTTCGATCCAAATGGCCTCTTTTGCTGCCTCAGCTGCAGCAATAATCCGCATTTGTTGTTTATTCGGCAACAGTTATCTTGCTCGGAATATTTCCAGCTCACTGTCCCGTAATTCAAACTTTATAGTACCGTAGTATTTAATAGTTTGGAAACTTGCAGCGGTGATCCCAGTCACTTCAAGTTCTCCTTCTCCATAGTATAAGACAGCATCTTTAGTTCTCTAAGATACTAACAGATGTTCTTAATCTTTAATCTAGTGACTATCACTAGGATTGACCCGATTGTGACTCCATATGCTCGAAGCGTATGAGACACCAATACAAGTACATTTTAAATGTACGATTTCCCAGAGAGTGTTAACAACTCCAAATCTATCCCAGTAGATCTTTATTCCTTGAATAAAGGTTGTTACTCCCCAGAATTCTACGGAGAATTTCTATTGAAAGAATATCTATGAAAGCCAAGCTTTCACCATTGTATTATGGGAATTTCACTGTTAGTGCGCTCTCCCACTAACCTCCTTATATACACAAGAATTATTTCGTTTTGAGTCTAAACCATAAGCCATTATGATTATTTCAAAACGACAGTTCCAAGAACCTTATGCTTGCAATGATCCAAACATGGATCAAATAACCTGCAAACCTTGTTTGTCGGTTATACAAAATCGTCAGAATGTTGTAAACATCCTCCAAAAGGTTTCCTTTTCAGGAAAGCGATTTTGATTTGTAACTGACACATTTCATAAATGAAATATACAGTTATCATCAAGCATCTTCAAAATGGATTTACCATGGCAACAGGTAAAAGGTTTGAACCGTTATTAACACAATGTTGATAACGATACCTTTCCGTCAAAAGCCCAGCTTTGTACGTTGGTATGTTGCCTTCCATGTATGTCTTCCTTGAAGACGTTTAATGTACCAATAGGCACAATGCCTTGTAGTACAACAACTAGTATCTAAAATAGTTGTTATACATGAAATCCATTTCGGATTAATGGCACTTTGCCATAACAGGGAGTCGATACCTCGTATCACTTCCTCTAAACGTAGTAGGATGGTACACCTCCATGAGATTGACATCTTTATGAGGTTAGATCAGAACCCATACCCTAGGTTGTTTTCTGACTCTATCCGATCTACTAGTTCTTGTGTATTTGAAGATTAATGGTAAAGATTCATCATTGATGAACTATTTGTGTTCCATTAAGGACTTCGTGCCTTGAATAGTGTTACTCCGATTTTCATCGAGTATCACTATCCTCGCACTGACCACTGCATATCGGTATTCCTCTCAGGAAAAACGCATGGTGAGCAACAATTACATTGTTCTCATGTGAGATTTATAAGTACTATACTTAAGGTTTCCCTTAGGATAACCTATATTGGCACTTATCCAATTTGGGCCTTTTAGTTTGGTATCAACCAAACGTTATGCCTGGCATACCCAAATTATCAGGAATGAAAAACCCCGTTTCTTTCCTGTTCATATTTATATGATATCTGTCAAACAGATTTATATGGAACCTTATTCTAAATAAGTTTTGCACTGTTAATGCATATCCTATAGAAGGAAATAATAGCTCAGAGCGACTCGTGATAAACCTCATCATGTCCAACAAAATTCGATTTTGGTTCGGACACATCGTCTAACTGACGTGTCACGGGAGGAGTCCTCATATGAAAGAATGCCGTACTCTTTCATTTACGTATGAAACTTACTGCTTAAGTAATTTCCATTACGGTCTAACCGTGGCGGAATAATACTATAGTCGATCTGTTTATATACTTCGTGTCGAAAACTTCAAAAGTTTCCGATCTGTGTTCTTCAAAAGAAACACTTAACCATAACGTGATGCCACATCCGTTAAGGTCACGAAATATTCATGTTCACATCTAGCCTAGCTAGATATGGGCCCACTAACTTCACCATGAATAGGGCTAACAGATCGGTGGCCCTTTTACTATTACCAAGTAAATAGTATTTTAGGTATTTAACCTAATAAACTAGATTCGTAGACCTTATTTGAATAGTCAAATCAGTCCTAGTACCCACTCTTCAAAAGTGTGGATATACGATCTCGTTTAATTGTGTCCTAGACAACAATGCCACAAATAAGTCCTCATTGATCAAATCAATTTGAGCTATTTATTTGTCATTTTATATGTTTGAGATTTTATTTATATTCAAAATATAAATTCTGTTATTTACATCTAATGTATTTATCTCAGTATCATCTTTATATAATGAAACACTTTAGTGTTCTAGAATATAAAGGTTTTATCCGCAACGGATTAAACACTGATATAGAGATAATGTCTCTAGTCAAACTAGTTACATTATAACAGTTCCTAATTTAAGTACATACCCAAAGGATAGTTCCTAAACTTAGGTATCTACGGTCGAAACAGCGACTTTCGTCCCGTTTCCAATTCGCAGAGAAATCTCAGTTTGAAGTCAGTATCCAACTCAAAGTGGATTCCGAACACCAATACATATATTTTATGTACTACACTAAGTATTTAAAATCCAATTTCAATACTAGTAGAGAACATAACTTTGACAAATATTTTTAAAGTTAGAGCCTCGCCCTTTCTTTAATTTTCTTCGTGTCTTCCATATCCAAATGGTAGTCACTTTGGGATATGACAATTATCTTTTCAATATTTCACAAACCTTTGGCCAAGCCTTGGGTTTCGGAATATCGAACGATCACCTTGTGCTACATGCCCAATTGCAAACTTTGACTTTTCTCCACTAGAATAGTCAATTAATTCTCCAAGAATTATTAATTGCAACTTTAATACTTTTAAATCTAAAGATAGATTTATTATAAGTATATTAATTAAGCACTAAAGTCATCATCACATAAATCTTCCAAGATTTTATGCTCAACCTTTTGCTTAATTATGGGCTTAGTTATAATAAGTTATTTTATCAAATAAATTAACCTATTATTAATTCCCAATTGAAAATTAAATCATTTAAAACATTTAATCCAAGGATTATATATTTTAATATTCAACTTTTCAATTCTTTCTTGATTTCAATAGTCCAACTATTTAATCAATTTTAATAAGGTACTATTTATTATAATGATTACAATAATCCAATTATTTAATCAACTATAATTTTAATATTGATTACTATAATCCAATTACAAAATCAATTATCATTTTAATTCAATTATATTGATTACTATAATCTAATTATAAAATCAACTATATATTGAATAAGTTTGTATATAGTCCAACTATATATATATTTAAAACAACGTAAAATATTGACGAATGATATTTGTTTGAGCGTATATGGCGAGTAATTGAACGAATGTTGCAAATTCAATACTTGCCTCCCACTATTTTTCGTCGAGCCTCTAACCCTCTGTGGAGTACTCGGGAAACCGCGTTTCCTAGTGGGCTGGATCCTGTCAAATAACATACAACCTTGACTTTGGCCAACAAGCTGTATGCTACTTAACCAGGTAGATCTCACAGATCAATTGGATCCATTCCAATTCCCAGATCCGGTTAGGTGGACATCCAAGTCCTAAACATATTACTATGCCAATGTATCTAATACATTTTCTAACCTTATCCTCCGAATCATCTAGGCCTTGGCTTTGGCACAACAAACCTAATGACTCCAGTTAAGCGGGACCCATTGACAAGGAAAGTTTCGTAATCAATGTCTTTGGACAAGAAGTGATCTTGACTTTGGCCAACAAATCACAACTTGGACTAGACACCGATGTGGAACAAAACTCTCATGATTCAAATACATCTAATTGACATGGTCTTGACTTTGGCCAACAAACCAATGCCAATCAGATCTTGAACAAGAATCATTCAATGGAAGGATAATCGCTTAATATAAAACGAGGGTTTTTCGCGTGCAAATTGGCTACCAATTTAATTATCTTTGTTAGGTCTCATCATCATACACCCTTAAACATGCATTCTAAATACATAATAAAGCGAGTATGAAATAAAATAATAATGATTTGCGGATGGATACTTTACACATTGATCCTAGATCAAATCTCTCCCTTTCTCACTCAAGCTAGCACTAGTATTACTTCTACCCGTTACACTACACTTCTAAAGAAACCTCATATACATAGAGGGGAATAGGTGAGAAGAGAATACAAGAGAAAGAAGGTGATAAGGCTGGACACGCAGGTCCAATTTAATAAATCAATTTATTACAACAATTTCTAAAATTGCCCACCCATCTAATATCCATCGATATACATTATTCATTCAACACAACCAAGTATTCACACATATAAGCATGTTATCAATCAATCTAATCAAATTAATTAATCTGATAATTAGGTGATCATCCAATGTTCAAACAACGATTTGATTTTGATCGAGTCAAACTCGTTTTTGCGAATAAGTACTTAAAGTACGAATTCATGAATTAAATTAAACTACATTATTAAATCTAAGTTAACATGTACTTAATACTAATTCACTATTCAATTCCAAATTAAATATTACACTTTTATTTAATAAACCTTTTACGATTTAAATTCCAAATCTAATCGCAACGCGTCTCAAAGACCGATTAACGTCCAACGTCAATTCAATTAAAGTCCAATGGGCTTTTGATTGATTTCTTAAGGCGTGGACTTTTGGTCAACTCGGGTCAAACCGATAACCAAAGTCCAATCCGGGATTTACCCCATACGCCCATAAATCAATCTTGGCCCATTAGGCCCAATTGAACTTTAAAGGTTCATTAGTCGCAATTGGGCTTTATGGTTAAGGTTTTGGCCCAATTGGATCCAATCCAATTGGCCTAAACCAAACTTGATAAATCAAGCCCAATAGGCCCAATTACAACATTAGAAGCCCAAATCCAATTCAAGCCTAAATAATTAAATTACACTAATCCAATTACGCAATTTAATTACCTAAAGTGCGTTACATGATTAATCGACTAAAACAATATTTCTAAAACACAATATTACTCCAATTAATCATGCTAAATTCATTATCACATGTCAAACACACAATATGAAAAATCAAACCCATTTACATGCTTTTAAGTCTCGGCCAAAAGAGGGATTTTGTGTCCGATTCGGTTTCGATCCAATCGAACCCACAATCGACATCAAATCACCATCCTAAATGATTTCATACACATCCAATATCACAAAATCAAAAATTACCAAGACATTAGGGGCATTATCCAATTCGGCCAAGGTAAGGTTTTTGGGGATTTTTGTCCGATTCAAAATCCAATCCAATTCGATTCAAATTAACATCATCCTACATGATTCTAACTCATCCAATGAATCAAAATCAAAAATTCCAAGAACTCCAAGAACACATCTACATTCGGCCAACACACAAAATTGGGGATTTTTGATCCAATCATTATTTCATGAAATCGATCCAATCAAACTTCAATTAAACATCATTTAAACATGCTCAATCAAACAATTTAACCAAATCATGCTCAAAATCAATTTACCCAAATTTTAAGCCCTACAAATTTCATGCTTGCAACTATAGCTCATGATGCCATTGTTGAGTTTTTCTAAGGTCCCAAGATCAAATCAAAGCATGAAAACATGAGTGAATACACCAACGGAGGTAGCGGAATACTCACATCGATTGGTTGAGTCGATTTGAAGACGAATCAAGCCCAAAAACTCACTGTCAAGAGGCGCCATTCACTGCAGTCCATGCTCACTGTCTTGGCAATTTCGGGTCTCAAAACGGAGCTCCAAACTTCGTCGGATGAGTCCCGCCTCATGGGTGAACCTCCCTAACACCTTCGCAATGTTCACAAGTGTGCTAGCACTTGATTTCATCAAATGAAAATCACTCATTGCCTCCCTAATGTCCACGCCAAAACTGGTATGAAAACCAGTGAAGAAAAGCTTCAAAATGGCGTGAGGAGAAGAAGAGAAATGGAGAGAGAGAGAGGTGGAAAAAATGTCAAGACTTGTAAACATTTACATAAAAAATGTCTTATATATTTTCCTAGAAAATATATTAAAACCAATTACCAAATCATTTAATAAAATAAAGTAAATGGTAAATGTCTTTCACAAGTCACTATTCCACCCACTTCCAACACTATTCACATGTCACAATAAAAGGTGATGTGATGTGTGTCTTTCATCAATCAATCAATCAAGTCAATCAATCAATCAATCACTCAAAGTGACTTTTGATTTGACGCTTGATGTGACGATTGATTTGACGCTTGATGTGACTTGCGTCGCCGCACTCGAATTCGAAATACGAATGCGCTCGCAATCACACTCGGGCTCGGGTTCGCTAATTCTAAATTAACGATTTTTCCGTTGCGTCGCAATTAAGTGATTACGCCTAGCGAATTCACTATTCAAGTCGCTAACGAATTAATTCCAAATTAATTCGTTCGCCCGAATTAAAATCTAATTTTAATTTTGCGTCGAAATCTAATTTCGTTTAATATATCGAATATATTAATTTAATCGATTAATTCCGAATTAATCGTTCTCTCTCTTTAGACGATATTTTATCCCGGATAAAATATCTCCGTAATTAATCCCAGATTAATTTTCTCTTTCTTCTATATAATCCCAGATTATTAATGAGTGCGAGTTATGCGTCATCGGTGCATTATCGGGAAGCGACCCATGAGATCTCCGGATAATTTGGCAGTAAATACGGTCGTCGGTGTAACCGAATCACGTACGTACCAAGTACTACGTTCTACCGATTTACGAGACAAGGTCGACTCCTAGCAAAGTACCAAGTCTACCCAATTCTCCGGACATATCCTTTTAAGAATATTTAGATCTATATCAAGCGTAGTATATAATCGTATTGTGCGTATCGGCCCAGTATCGGATAGTCACGTGTTAGGGCTGGGGCTGGATAAGTGTCTGCCCCGTCCGAAACACATATCGGATGTCTGGTAACTAGTCTCTATAATCGGATATTCATGACCTGGTCATAATATCACGATTGGATGCGCATCACTTAAGAGCACTAATACCGTATCCTGCGTGACATCATCTCCAATATGACTGGAGTGATACTTCCATCTCGACATCACACCCAATACTCTACGACTCTCTGATAAACCCAGAAGTGGTAGACACAGAACCTGGTCAGGGTCCCCAACCACCAAAACCAAAGTTTATCGATTGCCGTAAGTATTAGCGATGCAAGTCTCAGGTTAAGACTATACACACCTACCTTGACTTCGGCCTCCCATAGACACATATTCATAATACCAATGGGATTCCGAG